>CATIWQ010336762.1:0-23595 GCA_949673415.1 Euphorbia schlechtendalii | reverse complement strand
TCTAAAGTTATATGTGAGTGACTGAAAAATATGTGTCAGAGCCTATAAATATGATCTGAGCAGTTCCAACCAATGCATCTGATAATGTTATGTCTACTGTACTCTTCTTGCTAATGTTGCAGTTCATGTAGCAATGGCTAGCTGGATTTACAAGCTGCACAGTTGGAATGTCAATTGCCACAATCTTATGTCCAAAGTATGTTCCTCTACCCGTAAATCTATTTATAATGCTGTGGAATTAGTTAGCGATTTATAGTAACCAGTGCCACATTGACCATTTTTAATTTATATACCTTAGCAAAAAGAGCTAATGGGCATTTTTGTGGTAGTATAAACTCACCATTGGCCATTCTAATCAAAACGCCTTGCTCCACCGAAGAAGCTGAAGAGAATTAGGCTAGTGGGGTAAATACACAAGGTAAAATATAAATTTGTAAAAAACTTGTTTTATTTTTAGATTTTTACTTCGAAGTTAAACCATTATTCACTTTCATGCAGGGTATTGAACTTAGAAGTTAAAGATTGATGGCAATAGAGATGTACAATGAAGAATATCTATTTACTAGATCAATAGTTTTATTGTTTTTCGTGACAAATATTTTCTTAGAAATATTTGGTCATTTTCATTACTAAAAGAAATATTTGTTACGAAATATTATTCAATATTGTCACTATATTATTTTTTAGATGATGAGATACTGTCATATTTATTATTTAATGACAATTAATATTGTTATCAAAGTTAAATCAACCATGACGATAATAAAACATCAAGAAGTGTAAATCTATAATGACATTATAGTACATTTAATGATGTGTAAAAATGTCACAAGAATGCATACAATGAGAGTTTTATATAGTCACAAGTTATTGTTTTTATGTGACAACTTATATGTTACAGTGACAAACTTGAGAATCATTTATGGCAATTGAAGTATCACTAAAATTCTTTATGTTAAGTATTCACTTACACTTTGTCACCATATGTAAGGTTTTAGATGACGAAAATCATGATTCGTCATCTAGACATTCAATTTTAGTGACGAAAGTCAACTATAAAGTGACAACAAAATATAAGTAAAATGACGAAATAGTTGTCACAAAAACAAAAAAGCTAAAGTAACACATTAATGTTTTGTCATATAAAACAACAAATTTGATGACAAAGTAAAAAATTGTCACAACTACAAAATACGACGGGCATTCTATGACGAACCCTGCGACGATGATATTTCGTCACATATTCTCTACGGTGACGAAAAACCATGTTTTCATGACAATTTTGGTGCGTCATGAAATGCTAAATTTCTTGTAGTGATAAAAGTTGATTTTTTATGAGGTTTGAAAAAGTAGATAATTTACTAAGAAAAAGGAACTTAATATTTATTTCAAATTTTACCAAACACATATTTTATCTCCTTTTGCTTTTTGAAAACGAAAATGACATATTTTTGTGATTACCAAACAGGGCCTTAGGGATTTCCCAATGAAGGTTTATTGGTATCAAGTTTGGGGATTTATCGGATTGGGGAGTGTATTCCACATCTCCATATTCATTAAAGTTTCGGATATAAAAAATTCTCCATTTTTCACCAATGAAAAATTCTTATCGTGAATTCTCCAACCTAACCGGAACATATTTCCATCAAATTCGAAGATTTCCAGCCGAGCATCCGGTCCAGCATGTTATTAAGCACAGAGTGGGTCCCAAGTAATCAATGACCCAAAGCACTCCACTATATTTGAAAATTTAAACAAGTAGTACTATACTACTTATCTTTTGGTGAATTTAAGGGGAAATAAATCAAATGATACAAATAATCATTGACTATTTTGAAGTAAAAAATTTTTCGTCGTTTCCACTTATCACAAAAGTGTTATAAATTTGAATTTCATTGTTTATTTTCTAAAAAAATCAATTCATAAGAAATTTTTCACTTTAAAGTAAACGTGTATTCTTTTAATTGTATCCACGTAATGAAAGAAATGTTGTCGTAACTTATATTTGTAAGGAAATTAACATATACTTAGTTTTAGTTTCTTTTTTACTTGAAAACATTTATTTGCCATTAAACAAACATTTCTTCTGTTTAATTTAACTCGAAAAAACTTTATTATTGATGTTTATATCGTATAAGAAAACAGGAGCTTTCAGAAGCCAACAAATTACTCAATCAGAATTGGCAATTTTTAAGCCAATTGAAAGGGTATATTAAGGGGTGAAATAATGTAAATAAATGGGAGTTTAATTATTTTTTTTAGGGTAAACTTAAAAAATATACCCTAGGTTTGACCGATTTGTAAAAGCATGCTCGTGGAATTTTTTTTACAAAACGATGTCTGTGATATTAAACGTTAGCCAAATAAATCTTTTTTGTCAACACCGTCAAAAAATGCTAACGTGACATGGGTATTTTTGAAAACCTAAAAGTTTTAAATCTTAGTCAAAGTCAACTTCATCTTCCCCCATTCATTAACCCTAAATCAACTATTCTACTTTGTATTTCAAGTTTACTTCTTCAAACGAAATCAAACAAATTTATTTATGGTTTCCATTCTCAATAATTCTAATGGATTTCACTCCAATTTACTTCCACCAGAACCCAGAAATGAAAATAATAGTACAAATGAAGAAGAAGAAGAATCAACCATTTTGCTCCTTTCTTCCCAAATTGATGAACCCTAATTCCCAAAAATCATCTCAATAAAAACACTCTTCTCTATAACTCTGTTAATTGCTTCTCTCTCATTTGCTCTTGATAAAGTCAGAAAGACATCAGAAGCACCAAATAGTTTGTGTGAACAGAAAAGATCAACTTTTCGCCAAAAATGGCCCACACGGAGGAAGAACTAGCAAAGATATCTCCTTCTCTTTGTTCCTTACTCAGTGATACCCAAAAATGGCATCTTTGTCGACTTCATTCTTCGTGGGGTCTTCGGCTTCTTCGAGGTCTTCGTGCTCCGTTGAGATTCTCGTCGGGCACCTACAAAACAAGGCTTGCCGGGGTTCCGACGAAGCTCCTCCGATGCTTAAGTCAGTTCTTAAGATGGAGGAGAGATGTGAGTTTCCTTGTGAGGAATTAAGTTACCTTTTGGAGGAAATGAGTTTCTCTTTTATAGATGGAAAAGTAATGATGACATATCAAGTAGGCCTAGATATAGACATAGGCTTAGGGCGGCTTAGCTAGGAGTAGGGTTATCTTGATATCAAGAGTCCCCCCTTTTCGATCATTGAGGCTCTTTAGGGCCGAAACTGGTAATGTTCACATCCATATTGCCAACCAAGTCATTTTGTTTGTCGAGGTCGTGATTTCACGTTGTGCACTTGCGAGTTTAATACATGATAGTGCCTGATAACTGCACCGAGGGGATCATTAGGGATCTGACCATGTGGACTCTGATGCTTTAATTTTAAAACATAAGAGCGCCGAGGGGACCACTAGGGATCGTGGCCTACGAGCAATAGAGCGCCGAGGGGATCGCTAGGGATCTGACCCTGCGGGCTGTAATTTGATACCCAAAAATGGGATCTTTGTCGACTTCATTCTTCGTGGGGTCTTCGGGTTCTTTGAGGTCTTCGTGCTCCGTTGAGATTTCCGTCGAGCACCTATAAAACAAGGCTTGCCGAGGTTCTGGCGAAGCCCTTCCGATGCTTAAGTCAGTTCTTAAGATGGAGGAGAGATGGGAGTTTCCTTGTGGGGAATTAAGTTACCTTTTGGAGGAAATGAGTTTCTCTTTTATAGATGGAAAAGTAATGATGACATAGCAAGTAGGCCTAGATACAGGCATAGGCTTAGGGCGGCTTAGCTAGGAGTAGGTTTAAGGTGACCTAGCTAGGAGTAGGGTTATCTTGATATCAGATACTAATTAAAAAACTACATATTCACGTTTATTAGATACAGTATAAATATAAGTCAATCCTAAAAAATCTATTAATAAGCAGTTTGTCAAACCTAAATATAAAATATACTAAATAATTTTATTATGATTCACTTGGTCGGACTCGGATATTTATACAAAACCCAAGCCCGACCCTTAAAATGTCAAGTTTTTTCAGGTTTGGATTCGACCATGTTTGATAAAAAAAATCAGTGTTCAATACCAGCCATTGGGGCCCCGCCCTGTGAACTGGTCCAAATTTGAACTTCAATTTCACTCTTTACGTTTTTATGCTTTAAGCATAGACATTCAGAGATATCGCTTTTCGTAGGGTACAAATACATAATTCAAATTCCTATCTTTTAAATTTCAAGTGCTTTTTACGTTGATTTGTTTATAAAATTGGACAAAGATTTTTAAAATCTAGGATTTAATATTTCGTAAATTCTAGTTAACCTCAACCTACTAGATAGATGGTTGAGGGTTAATTAAAATTTATAAATGTACGAGATCACAAATTTAAAAAATCATTTTTTAATTAATCAAATGATTAGAGCATCTTTAGTAGCTTGTTTATTCCGCAAATTGTCTTGACACATAGGAAAGAATAGACAATCAATTTGAAAATGCATCTTTAGTAGCTTGTCTAACCCATCTTCCCTATATAATGTGACACCTATGTTTCATCATTTATTATAAACAATGTCTATTTGGTGAGAAATTATATTAAGGACCAGGTCTAAAGGATCGGATCCTTGCATGCTTGCCATGTGCCTTTAAAGTGAATTCATGTTTTTACTTTTCTATTATTAATTTATTATATTTACTTTTGGGATACATGACAAGTATGCAAGAATCCGGTTCTTACTATAATTTCTCTTATTTGGTTATCTAAATGTAAACAATCAAATAGACATCGTCTATAATAAATACTATTTGAAATAGAATAAACCATTCCTATCTTAATAATAGACATTGTCTGTTTTTAAGACTATTACAATATCATCATTAGGAACTTCTATTCCGCATGCCATCTAGACTTGGAATCTATAAGCTACTAAGGCCTTGTTCTCTTCAACTTCTGAATCCTGAACTGAACTGAACTTAACTGAACTGAACTTAACTTAACTTAACTTAAGTGACCTGAACTGAACTTAACTTAACTGAACTAAACTTAACTTAATGAACCTGAACTAAATTGAATTTAATAATAAATATATTTATTATTAAAATAATAGTAAAACCCAATAAATATAAAAATAAATAAATTATTAATAATCATTACAAATAATATTATTAATAACTACCTATATAAAATAATTAGTAAAACAATTTTAATACCATTAATAATAAAAATTGTTATAATATGTAAATTCATTTAATTAAAATTTTGTTATTCAAATAATAATTATTGTTACAATTACACGTGAACTGATAATAATTAATATAATATATTATAGTTTGGATTTAAATTATAATTTATTATTGGATTACAAAAATATAATAGTTATTTTAATTAATAAATATTTTTATTTTATTATCCCATATCACATTTTCTAATTAATTAATACTATGATTATAAATAAAAATATTATTATATTATAATTACATTAATACTATTATTATATCAATAACACTAGTAACTATCACTATTTAAAAATTATTTTTACTATATTTATAATCAATATTAACTACATTAAATAATAATTATTTTTCTATATTAATATTTTTATCATTGTTCTTCTTATTATTATTATCACTATTAATTTTTATTAAAGATTAATTAGAATAGTCATTAGTAAAATTAAAATTTATGGACCTGAACTGAACTTAATAGACCTTAACTGAACCGAATTTAACTGAACTGAACTTAACTGAACTTAATGGACTTGAACTGAATTTAACTTAACTTAACTTAACCAAATTGAAGGTTGTTCTAACAGGGCCTTTTAATCTGACAAACATCAAACAATCATCCATCCTAGGCAAGGATAAAAAAGGTTGTGTTTTAAATTGTTGTTTCGGGAGTAAATTTGCAATCACTTGGGAAGATTAAGACTACCTGTAAAGTTTTCATTTCTTATAGTTGCAAGGTAGTCTTGAATAACTAGCCCTCCGAAAGAATGTCCAACCAATACAGGTGGCAGCTTGATGTTTTTCTCGATGAAGTCAGCAATATCACCTGCATGTGTCTACTATAGAAATAGTTGAGCATTTTTATTTGTATCAGTGAAATGTGTAAATTGAAAAAAGATAGTTATGAGCCGGCCAGTAAAAGGGTTCATATTGTAGTAGAGAGGTACTGTTACCTGTAGTGAACCAGCAAAAGAAGCAGCAGGTTCATCACTTTCGCCCTGTAGTAAATGAGTAATGAAATGACATACTTATATTTCTCTTAATCCAGAACTCAAGCTACTGGATATGGGAATAAGTATGGCATTGATGATAAACATATCAAAACTCTATACATATTTATTATAAGAAGAAAGTGTTTATAAAAAGTTGCTCGACAATCAAGGTAACAAAAGTACTCCCTCCATTTCAAAATAACTATCAATTCTTGTTTGTTTGTCAATACCATGATCGTATTAATTAAAAAAATAAAAATACTTATAACTCCTATAAATTCTATTAATTTGAAAGTTGTTTGAATACTTTATTTTTTATCATTTCCAACGTGCATTAAATAAGGGTTAAATGGACAAAATGTTTAAAAAGGTGGTATTCGAATCTGAAAACAGCACTTATTTTGAAATTTTTATAAAATCCTAGAGCGAGAGTAATTTTGAAACGGAGGGAGTATTTGAATTCAAAAATTAAATGTAAAGATTGGCTTCTCTTCCGAAAACAGCATAAAAGGCTTACAGGTATTGTATGTTTCCTTTTCCCATTTTGTATGATTTCACAATCATCTACCCTAAATGATGTAGATGAGCGGGCATTAATTTACTTGGAGAAGTTTGATAAAAGTGGCTTGTTCAAGTTACTATTCATGTTGGATTCTTGGGTCAGATTTTGATGTTTCTAGATTTCATTCTTTTGCGAAACGGTCCAACGATCAACGCTAGATGTTTTGCCTCTAGTCCTACCCCATCTCGGCCAAAATTCAACCGTTTAGGCCTTTAATTTCGCAATTTTCGATTTTTAGGACTTAATTGCAATTTTCAAAAAGTTTCTGTGCTTTACATTCTATTTCCAGATTTTGACCCTAGATACCCTAGGGTATATAAAGACGTGCAAGCAACTAAATTCAGCGGGACATTATAGCAATGATCAGGTCTTGATGACCTTTTCCTTGCATGCTTGACATGTGTTCCATAAATCACTTCATGGGATTACTTTTCTATTATTTTATTGATTTATAGGATACGTGTCAAACATGCGAAGAAAAGATTCTCCGGACCTGATCCTTGCTATAATTTCCCAAATTCACCAGTTTTTTGCATAATAAAGTTTCAGACCTTTGCCCAAAAATTCTTTAGTTTGAGCGTATTCTAAGACTTTTGCAAAATCGTTTCGTATTATCTCGGCATACTTAATAGGATCCGATTGTTATATCAATTCTTCTTTTTCTTTCGATTTAGCTTCACGCTGCATCACTAAAATAGACAAAAAGTATGCACAACATTCAACAGGCTAGATATCACTGAAACTCTTAGACACTATAATGTTTCAGTTTTCGTTTATGAAACTTAAACACACGTTACATTAACATGTTTCAAATTAAGCAGACGTTTTGTACAAGAAAGACACCATTGTTTCAAAATCATAGCATAGGGCGAATGCTGGATATCAAGCCCAACAAATAAATACTTCAAAATTAGAGCAATTATCTTGAAACAAATTAATTCTGCACTCAAGGTTAATCCTCCATGCTAAACAGTAAAGAACAAGTAGAAGAAACATTAAAGGGGCCGAAATTTTAGTAGATTTGCAACTTAGTTACAAAATTGAAGAGATAATTAATACCTGACCCAACAAGCTGAGGGCATAGCAATCGAAGCCAGAGGTTGAAAAGTAGGGCAACCAGTTTTCAGCCCAACACCAAGCGGCATGGTAGCTTCCATGAACAAACACCAAAGCTGGCTTTTCTGATTCTACTTTACCCTTCTTCTGCTCAATCACCTCCATTTTCAGCCCTGAAGGAAGCTCATGAAAAAGACGCCTTTGCCCCTGCTTCAGCTCGTACTGTACGCGCATTTTACTCAGGATAGCAGGGGGCTTCATTGTCATTCTCGTTGGCCGGGCGAGACATAGAGAAGCAGCTGCCATTGCAACCGTTCTCAGCTGAGTCTGAGCTGACCGACTCGCCCAATCTCGTATATGATAGTATATTGTTGTCTCTTTTTTTTGTTGTCTATTCTGTTAAATTATAAATTTGCCTTATATTCTTTATCTCATCTCATGATGCATTAACAATTAATTAATATTTAGAGAATTCTACAAAATTGAGAACAAATATGGAGAATGATAAGTCTAACCATTTCTTATATTAAATATCTTCAAAATGGATTTTCGAAATCTGAAGAATGATTCATTCCTATTATAAAGAATTGAATAATGTAATATTACTTTTTGAAAAATTGAATAAAATAATATTACTCGTTATTTTTTTATGGTTGTTATTTTTTGTTTTGTAATTTTTTTTATTAGTTTAATAATAAAATATTATTTTTTAAAGTGAATTTAAATTGGAAAATGCAAAATGGAAAAATGATTGGAGAAAAAACACTGTAAATTCTGCAAAATGAGGTTTGAAGAATGAAAAATGAAAAAAAATAGTTGGACTTGCTCTTAAAGATACAAGTAGTAATTTATACATTTTTCTCATAAATAAATGAGTGTCCAAAAATTTCATTCACTTTCCAAATAATTGAAGATGAACTTTTTCAGTAAAATAACAAATTGAATTTTTAAAGTCATATTAATTTTTTTTATTTTTTTTATATAGTTTTATTTATAGTTTATTTAAGTGATGTAATTATGTTATATTTTTGTATTTTTAGTTTTTTAGTTATGTTAAAACAGTTTTTAAAAGATACCCAACAGTGAAGTCACATGCGTAATTCGACCTTTTGGAACTCTATTCGGCCTGCTTTCGGTATTGTTCGTTCTCAGATCATTATCTAGCGTGTGGACAACTTTGACAAATTCATTTGGATGCATGCTATTAATGGGTTATTCACTGTAAAACTCTTTTATCGATGGCTTCATCAGAGGAGCAACATAATGATCGTTATCGAAGCTTTAGTAGAAAACGATCACCCTGTCGCACACAATCATTGCTTGGAAGGCCATCACTAGATATGTATAAACTCATGACATGCTTCAAAGTAAAGGTTTAGATGTTGTTTCAATTTGCGCACTTTGCTTTCGTAATAATGAAACACGTGATCACCTATTTGTCACTTACTGTTTTGCAAGACAATTGTGGAAGCAATGGCTTCTCTATTCGGGAGATCAATTGATGTGAGCGAGGGGCTGATTGAAACAGTTGATTCAGCGAGGACGCAACACTTTAGCACTCAAATACAAATTCTTTAGAACTCTGGAATTGCAAGCATTATTTGGTTATTGTGGCATGCAAGAAACAATTACATTTTTTATAATGTAAGAACCAATATCCATCAAACTTTGCACATGTTGTGGGTATTTTGCGACGAACGAGTAAATTGGGTTTTGACAACATTTGAAACTCAACAGTCGAGAGGATAATTTTTCATTCTCATTCCCTCCAGCCTCGTAATAAAAGGCCCAAAGAATTATCCATGTTCAATGGATAGCCCCGCCAAGGGACTTGGTCAAAGTCAATACGGATGCCTCGTTGATGAGATCTCCAGGGGATTCGAGTTGCAGAGGTATTTTTCAAGATTGAAATGGCCAAGTGCTCCACTATTTTGCATTCTTTATTAGCATTTCGTAATCTTTCATTGCTGAATTAAAAGCAGCGATTCATGCAATCAATTATGCACATGAAAGAGGGTGACGTTATTTGTGGCTAGAAAGAGACTCGACTTATATGGTTTTGCTGCTTTGTAATAAAGTTATGGTTGTCCCATGGCAAGTTCGGCATGCATGGATTGAATGTCTTGCCAAGATTTGAAACATCACAGTGGATGCGACACATATTTATAGAGAAGGGAATCGCATTGCAGATGCTTTAGTGGCTTATGGAAGAATCATGCAATCTACCACAACCTAGAGTGCAGCCCTAAAGTTTTGTTTACCTTTTTATGCTCATGATAGAATGAACCGAATTAATTATAGATTCAGCTAATCTAGTGGAAACTCTTGTTTTCTCATTTGGCGTCTATTTCTTGTTCTACATGGTTGTTGAACCCAAAGTTAATAGTACCTCACAATACTTAGAACGTTTTGGAAATAACAAACTAACTAGGATAATGAAATTAATTGAGTACTAAGTAGACTCTTAGTTAATCAAGTTTACTTGAGGGTGTTTAAAGGAAAACAACTCAGTTTACCAAGATATATTAATTAAGTTATATCTTAGAGTAAGAAAATGTGAGTTAAGCCTAGTGTAGAACCCAAGTTAATAGTACTTCACAGTACTTAACAGATTAATCTCATGCTTCATCGTTTGAAATCTCTATCTCTAAACGATTTGTTTCAAATGGGTAAATTCAAAAGATTTAAAGAGAAGAGAAATTGAAGAACCTTTTAGGACGAGAAGTTTGCAACGACTATCTCCAAGACCTTCAACTATAAATAGAATACTAGAGTATACGTTCAAACTAGGTGAATCACCTTGAATTTCAAAAAGAGCCGAACCTCTGTTCATTCATTCCCAGCTTTCAGAAATTACAAATCAAGCAATCAAGCAAACACAAATTGTTCAATCTGTTTGTAATAGAGAGATAACACTTAAGATTTAAGGTTGTAAAGGATTTAACCTTTTATAAGTTGAAATCCTATGTTCACAATTTCTTTAAGAAATCTGAGTGATAGTTTAGGAAGGGTACCTAAACTGAGTTTGGGAGGTAGTTAGAAAGAAAGGTACTTTCTATAGTCTTGTTACCTGCTGTAAAGGCTTCTTTGCCTAAGGAAGGAAGGAAACACTAGTGGATTAAAGCTCGAAAAGAAATCTGAGGATAGGAGGTAGGCTAGGGGCCGAACCAGGATAAATCTCAGGTGTTAACATTCTAATCTTATTCGCTAATCTTTATTGCGCATATCTCATTTATCATTCTTTCTATTTTACAAGTGTTGCTTGAAAAATCAATCTGAGCTGAGTAAAGTACTCAACAACGATTGAAGATAAAATGCGCCAGCGAAGTTGAGTAGTTTATAGTTTTTAGACCTAGCTCAGCTAAGTTTTCTCTTAGCACACATCTAAAAACTGAACTTGGTAAAGAATTCTATAAAACTCAAAAAGAACCAAGAAACACATTCACCACCCTCTACTATTTATATTAAGCCGTTTAGGACCAACAAGTGGTATCAGAGCAAGTGCTCAGATTTTAAACTAACAGTCTTCGAGTAAAAAAAGTCGAAATGGCTTATAACAGTTTTAGTTCCGGCTCTAGACAGATAGTTCTCCTTAAAGAGGGTATGTCTGTAATCAAGCCTCCTTTGTTTGACTGTAATCACTAGACCTTTTGGAAAAATTGAATGAAGAACTTTATTCAATCTCCAAGCATGTAAACATGCCTTGCTATAAAGCTTAGCCCCAGAATTCCTACCATAGTAAAGAATGGGGAACGTGTACCAGTTGATCCGAAAGATTATGATGATTCTAACTTAAGGCTTCTCAAGGAGAATGTCGTAGCTATCAATTACTTACATTATATACACTAGATCTTACAAAATTTAATCGGGTCTCGGGTTTCGAGACAACGCAAGAAATTTGGAAGAAGTTGGAGATTATCTACGAGGGGACTGACAAGGTCAAAGAGTCGAAGATCAATCGCATGCTAAGAGAGTATGAGATGTTCTAGATGGGCGCGAGCGAGGGTATTTAGGTAATGAATACCAGGTTCATTAATATCATTAATGAACTGAAGAGATTGGGCAAGGAGTTCACCGAGGAAGAGATGGTGAAGAAGATTTTTAACACTCTTACCTTAGAGTGGGATGCTAAGAAGAGCACGATTGAGGAGGCTCATAATCTCAAGACCTACAACTATGATAAGCTGATATGCGCCTTGCTACTCAAGAAATATCCTTGAGGAAATATACCGATGGCTCTAAAAAGAGTAAGGGCAAGGAGAGAGAGGGTAAAGCCATTGTCCTGAAAGTTGATTCTTCTAAAGAATCTACCAGCTGCGACTCTGATGAGCTAATGGCCCTTCTAACTAGGCTTTTCAAATGCTTCATAAAGAAGGACCGGAAGTTTAACAAGAAGAAGTTTCCCGCTAAAAATAAGTCAACTCAGCATCAGCGTGGATCTGAGGAAGGATCCAAGAATGAACAGAGCAAAGACATAAAGTGCTTTGGCTATGGTGAAAAAGGCCATATCTAATCATCTTGCCCAAAAACAAGAAGGGCATATTTAAGAAGAGGTTTGCAAAGAAGAATGAAGCACTTATTTCCACATGGAGTGATTATGAAAAGTCTTCATCATCCTATGAAGAAGCAACAGATACTGCTAACCTTTACTTAATGGTGATAGAGAATCAACAGGGCGAAAGCTCAACATGTCTCTAAGAGTAACCAATCTAATGCTAACTCTAAAGCTGAGCGCAATAAAGGGAAATTTCCTCTAACTGAGGTACATCCTGAAATCCCTTTATTAATTGAAGAATTCACCCAAGTACTCTTTGATGTTATGAAACTGACTAACAAGTCAGGGAAAAACATCAAGGATCTAGTGAAGAGAAGTGAAGATTAGGAAGATACTATAGCTTCCTTATCTCTTGATATCCGCTTTCTTAAAAAAAATCTGAGTATTATGAATGACAAAACAACAAGCTCACTAAGCAATTAGATGAGTTGACTGCTGAGATAACTACTTTAAAGAAGAGATGGGTTCCTCCTCCAACCAACAGTCAAACTTCGAGTAACCAAACTCGCAATTCTAAGAGGAAGAATTCCACTAAAAAGAAGAAAATGAGCTAGCCTCAAGCAAAAGTGGTGTTTGACTTTTGTGGTAAATCTGGACATGCTAAAGTTTTTTGTAGGTATAAAAATGGTTATTATGATGAGAACGACTTGACTAACTTAAGCACTACTAACAAGGGAGGACCTAGCTCGAAAGCTTGGGTACCCAAGAAAATATGATTATTTTGTAAGTGATCCTTAGATCTGCTAATGACACTGGAATGCGGTATTTGGATAGCGGATGCTCAAGGCATATAAAGGGAGCTGAAAGTTAATTCATCTCATTAGAGCGTAAAAGAAATGGAAGTGTTAGTTTCAGAGATAACCAAAAAGGTAAGATTATGTGATGTGGCACTGTTGGTGTCTCTCCTTCAATCGAAGAAGTTTCTCTAGTCAAAGGACTCAAGTTCAACTTGCTTAGTGTAGCCCAGCTTTATGATAAAGGCGGAAAGGTTACATTTGACTCAGTCGATTGCTCATTTATTAATTGTAAGACTGGCTTAACTATACTCTTTGCTGCTAGAATCAATAATCTGTATATGATTGATTTTTCCCTAGGCTCCACTAATGTTTTTCTTGTATCTAAGGAGGATAATTCATGGCTTTGGCACTGAAGGTTGGGTCATATAAATATGAACATTTTATCCAAACTAGCCAAAAAGCAACTAGTTGTGTATTTACCCAGTATCAGCTTCGAGAAGGATAAACTTTGCTCAGCTTGCCAGCTCAGAAAGTAAGTTAAGAAATCATTTAGGTCAATTAATCACGTAGTAACTAAGTGACCGTTGAAGCTCCTCCACCTAGATATTTTCGGCCTAGTTAAGATTATAAGCATGGGTGGTAAGAGATTCTCATTTGTGGTTATAGATGACTTCACGAGATTCACTTGGGTAGTCTTGTTTAGTAGCAAAGACGAAAAATATGAATCTTTTATGAAGTTCAGTAATAAGATAGTGAATAAAATAGGAACGAAAATCAGTAGAACCTGAAATGATTATGGACATGAATTCAAGAATTTCCATTTTGAAAAATTTTGTTCAGCACATGGTATTGACCATAACTTTTCTACTCCTTATACTCCTTAACAAAATGGCATTGTAAAAAGGAAGAATAGAACCATAGTTGAGATGGTTCGATCCATGTTGAGTGATAACAATCTACCAAAGTACTTTTGGGGAAAAGCTATTAACATAGCCTGTTACATCTTGAATCGGGTTTTGATTCGCCCAATTCTTGAGAAGACACCCTATGAGCTTTGGCGATGGCACAAGCTTAAGATTGGTCATCTCAAATCATTTGGTTGTACGTGTTTTATTCTTAACACCAAGGAGTAGCTAGGTAAGTTTGATCCAAAGGCTGATGAAGGTATCTTTTTGAGATATTCAACTAACGCAAGGTATATAGAATATATGTCAAAAAAACTAGCCTATTGGAGGAGTCTATGCATGTGGATTTTGATGAAACTAACAATCCTGATAGACATCCATTTGATGAAGATGAAGGAGTAACCCAACAAGAAAATTCACTCAGCATGCCACTCTCTGTGCTGCCAACCCAGTACAAGAACATGAAGTTGAGGAAGTTAAAGAAGATGATGACCTATCTATCAACTTCAATGATGGTGAAGATCAACCTCAACCTCAACAACCAATTGCAGATCCTCCAGCTGTAGATCCGAGTCTGCAAAGGGAGATTAGAACTCATCGCAACCATCTTCTTAAAAGTATTATAGATGTTATTAATAACCCAGTGATGACGCGAGGTCAGCTCAGTAGGATGATGAGCCATCCAGCTTTCATCTCATTGATTGAACCTAAGAAGTTCAAAGATGTAGAAGGAGATGATTATTGGATGATCATGATGCAAGAGGAGCTGGATCAGTTCAAGCATAATGATGTTTGGGATCTAGTTCCAAAGCCTAAAGGAAAATCAATCATTGATACTAAATGGGTTTTTAAGAATAAGCTTGATGAAGATGGCACTGTTATCAAGAACAAGGCCAGGCTTGTAGCCCAAGGCTACAATCAGCAAGATGGTATCGATTATGATGAAACTTATACTTCTATAGCTCAACTTGAAGCAATTCGAATCCTATGTGCTTTTGCATCTGATATGAAATTTAAACTATTTCAAATGGATGTTAAGAGCGTATTCCTTAATGGATTCATTCAAGAGGAAGTCTATGTTCACCAACTTTCAAGCTTTAAAGATTCGAAGAATCCTGAGCATGTCTTCAAACTGAAGAAAGCTCTCTATGGATCGAAGCAATCTCCAAGGGTTTGGTATGAGAGGCTGAGCAATTTCCTCATCAACAAAGGTTATGAAAGAGGGAAAGCAGATACGACTCTATTTTTTCGATGAAGAAAAGAAGATGTATTGCTAGTCCAAATTTATGTTGATGAAATCATCTTTGGAGTAACCGATGAGAAGCTATGTAAGGAGTTCAGCAAGCAAATGAAGAGCGAGTTTGAAATATCAATGATAGCAGAGCTTAACTTTTTCCTTGGACTTCAAATAAAGCAAAGTGAAGATGGAATCTTCAACAGCCAAGTGAAGTATACCAAGGAATTCCTGAAGAAGTTTGATATGGAGCATTCGAAACCTATATCCACACCCATGGACATTGTATTATCTTAAGTAAGGATGAAGCTGGTAAACCTCTAGACAGTAAGTTTTACAAGGTTATTATCGGTTATCTTCTTTATCTAACTGCTAATAAACCTGACATTCAATATGATGTGTGCTATTGTGCACGTTATCAAGCTGACCTCAAAGAATCTCATTTAGAAATTGTTGAGAGAATTCTCTAATACTTGCAAGGGTCTCTTGATGCATGTCTGTGGTATCCCAATAGTACAGATTTCACTCCAAGAGGTTTGATAGATTTTGACCATGGAAGAGACAAGCTCGATAGGAAAAGCACCACAAGAGGATGCCATTTACTTGGAGAATACCTTGTCTCATGGTATAGTAAGAAGCAAACTTCTATTGCGCTGAGTACAGCTAAAGTTGAGTACATGGTAGTAGGAAGTTGTTTAACAAAACTGCTATGGCTTAAGCAACAACAGGAATATTATGGTATAACGTTAAAATACCTTGAAGTTATATGTGATAACAAGAGAGCAGTTGACCTATCCAAGAATCTAGTTTAACATGGCAGGATGAAGCATATCGAAATTAGACATCACTTCTTAAAAGATCATGTGTTAAGGGGAGATGTCAAATTGGAGTATGTTCTTTTGAGGAATAACGAGCTGACATATTCACCAAACCATTGCCCAAGGAGCAGTTCAATGTTCTAAGGCAGCTTATTGGAATGGCGAACCTCATATGAAGAAAAATCAAGAAATTTGGCTAAGTGATGAAGATTGAATTTTAACTCAGTGTGAGCGGATGACACAGAATGATGGGCCGAGATCTCGCAAATGAGAGGCGTGGTCCACCGGAGTGTTTTTGTTAAAAATGAAAATGTATCGGGTCATGGACCTGGAAAGTTTGAAAGAGAAAGTGGGAAACATTTTTTAGACTAGTCAAACCCGAATCCACCGTCTCTTAGTGTAGAATTGCCACATGGATTAGCTCTTCTAGGAATTAGAGTCTTGTGTGGCTTAATGTTCGTGGGAAGGCTCACTAAGACACAGAGATTCATGTTTGGGATAAGTTGCTTACTTCTTATTGGATCACATTATATTACATCTACAGAAAACCGTATTTCTTAATTGTGCATATTCGTACTTATGTCATTTTCATGTTTATAATGTATGATTTACACATATTTGGAAAGCTATAAATCCATAAAGCGATAAGTAAATGCGGAAAAGTAAAGATTAAGATTACAAAACCTTGGGGGATGCAACCACCCGCCTAATCTATTAATTACATTTCCAAAAAAGTAATTGAAATTGCGATACTCGAAGGAAAGTAAAATCCTAGGCATACATCTAATCCTAATCTACTTGCACCCATAAAGGTTAGCACAAGATAACACAATATTTGCATGTGTGTTTGATTTAATTTTGAGAAGGCCCGTGTGGCCTAATTAAAATATCAGTGTTTAAAAATTTTTAAAATAAAACAATTCATTTTATTAACAAATATGTTGCTTATTTTAATTAATGAAAATGATCGCATGACAATAATTTTAATTATCCGGGAATAATTTTAATTCCTTTTGTGGGGTATTCTAACATGTATTTCATAATTAATAAAATTAAAAAAATCAATTAAAAGCATAAAAGAAAGTTACATAATAAAATAATGACAATTAAGTAAATAAATATAAAAGTTAATAAAATATAATTTAAAGGAATAAAATAAATCCTAGGTCGATGACGAAAATCGAGTTCATCTCAATATTTAGGAGAAAAGAAAAATAAATATAAAAAATAATACATAGGAAAAATCAATTCTAGGAACTCAGAGGCTTACTCTTTAGTTGCGAATCCATGTCGACAAATTTGCTTGATCTTTGGGAGTGGTTCTCGTTCGATTTGATTTAATTTGTGTGAAAATATATTATTTTAATCCTAAAAATATTCAGAATCGAACTCTAAATTTATTTTAAGTCTGAGAATATCTGAAATTTTTGAAAAAAATGGAGAAAAATTGGTTTGAAAATGATAAAGTTCGGAATCCAAACGTGTTTTGAATCCGAATATAATCAAAGAATTTTTAAGAAAGATGTAAGAAAATTAAAATTATTTTTTCAAGAAAAATAAATATTTTTCATCGATAAAAAAGAAAATATTTTTTAGAGTTTCGTTCGAGAAGAATAGAAATTTTTTTTGATAATTTTTTCGATCCCCCTTTACTATTAATTCCCCCTATTTATAGGGGGAAAACTCGAGAAAAAAACGGATCCGCCCAAATTTGGGCTAGCAATTGTCCACCCAAATTTGGGCGGACCCGGGGTGCAGTTCACAACCGATATTTTTTTAAAAAAATAAAAATAACTTTGATTTACATATATATATATTTTATTTATATTTCGGGCCTTTAAATATTTATTTAAGTCCTTCAAAATATTTTAATCTTTTAAATTTTCACTTTGAGGTCTTTAAATATTTTCTTACGGTCCTAAACATTTATTCGGGGCCCAAAATATTATTTTTTAACGAGAAGAGCTCTCATTTGAAGATTATCGGATGGTCGAAGATTATGTGATTCAAGGATAAAAATCTCGAAAAGCCGTCATCATCGAACGCGCGAGCTAGTATAAAATCTCATGTTCACACTCATCCAAATGAGGTAACACGTATTTAACACCGCTTATTTTTCTAAAGTAACATTATGAGATTCAATTTCGTGATTAAAACTAAAAAATCCACGTCTTTTCAAAAGATGTTTTCGAATTGGAATCGTCTGTTGTTAAACTCATCATTTTACTAAGTCGGTTAATTAAGTGTTAATCTAGCGTTGATTTTAATCTTTCTTTGTGCGAGCGCCACGTATCACTACAAGTTAAAGAAGTCTATAAAACCTAAGTTTGAAAGAGAGAGAAGTTACTTGCATCCTTGAAATCTCAATCGTTTTCATCTACAAAAGAACCCTAAATCTCTTTCTCTCATATTCTTTTTTCTTCCGCCATAGCGAGAACAAAATCAACCTTTATCCTTCAAGGCAACTCGAAGAGAATCATTTACATGATGCTAAGGGAAAGTAAGAGAAGATTATGTTCCCCTCTAGAATGGTCTTCACCAAGGTTAACTGGGGGCTCAAACTTAGATTTTGGCCTAATTTAGTCGACTACAAAGGTCTGCTGAGGAATAATATTCTTCGTAGAGTTATCAAGCAGTAAAGACTAAGTCAATTTCTACAGATGGAAGGACTAGCCATTGTTGGCTTGATTAGGAGCTCTTTCCAGAACCTTTATACCATCTAAGGGTATAATGATATTCTCCTAGTAGAAATGGAAGGGAACTCTCACCTCATTTACTTGAGGTTGATTGAGAGTATTCTGAATATGCCAAATAAGGGCACTCAACTCAAGAGAACTAGAGATGAAGAAGCTGTGGTACTCCTTAAAGATTGGGAATTGCCAGCGGATTATGGATCTGGCGAGATCTCCACATTTGGAAGGAGATGGGTAGTAAGAGCTTGACATGAGCTGGTGGTAAAGCTGCTGCTACCGAAGATAGGATCCCTCTCTAGCTCTACCTATTTTGAAAGGTGTGTGATATACCATATGGTAGAGGGTAAGTAATTAAATTGGGCTGTGATGATTCTTCATCACTTGACAAAAATTACTACCATCTACCACTATGGGTATTTAATCACAGCCTTGATGAAGGAAGTGAAGATGGACCTTGCATCCTTTATTAGTTGACCAGGGGAAATTATCATCCTCGTAAAGAAGATCCTCACGATGATGTACTTCACTAAGCGGTATCATGATCAGGTGCCTACTAGGTACACCAAGGCCCAAGATTGCAAAAGAAAGGCTAAGGGTATATCGACAGTATTCCTTGTAGATATAGAGAAGGAGGATGAAGATAACTTCATGGTAGATTTTGAGAGCAGCGAGGACACAAGTGACAACATTCCTCTTTCTGCAAAGATGGAACCACTCTCAACCGCGATTGCTTCAACTTCTCTAAGGTTAAAAGCTTCCTCATCAAGGGCTAAGAAGAGCCCAGTAAAAATAAGGGTAGGAGATATGCCTGCCCAGCCCCCAGCTAGGCAAAGAAGATAAATGAAAGTTAAGACTCGCACTTAAAGGGAAGTTAAGGCGATATAGCAATCCGAGGAAGAAGAAGATGCCTTCGAGGTAGAGGAGACCTTATGCCAGAGAAAGTGCAAACTGGATGTTGCTAAAGAAGTTGAAGGCTAAGGGGACTTCAAGAAATTAAAGGAATCCCATGCTGTAGCCCATGTGGAGGAAGTCATTACCAAAGCAAAGGGGACTCAACGCAAGCGCACTCCCACCAACAAACCCTTAAGGAAAAACGTTCAAATGGTGAGCAACAATGAGGATGCTGGAGAAACCAAAATACTTAATTAGGAAGAATTCTCTCTTCTTAATCCCAACATCCCGCACCTTCATTCACTCAGGCTGAGAATCTTCCTACTCAGTCTGAAGTACCTTAAGCTGACCCATCCTTGGGTCAAATAGCTAACCCAAATGTACTATTAAATACTTACCCTATTTCTTTTGTAAATCCTGAAATACCTTCTTCTTCTATAAATCCTTCAAATTCTATTGTAAATCCCTCAATTTTTATTCTTGTAGATACTAAAATTCCAATTCCTTCTATAAATCCTCAATTTCAAACCTTTAACACTGTAAATTCTCTAGTAGATATTCCTTCCTCTTCTAACCACACACAAGATTCTTTCTCTCCTCCTTCTTCACCTTCCAACACTCAAACATAAAATACTGTTTATTCTCCTCCACCAAACACTCAAATTGTAATAATTCCTTCACTTGTAAAATTTAAACCAACCTCCACTTCTTCAATTGTACAAACTCCTAAACCAATTGTTTCTTCAAACCCATTCTCAACCCTTCTAATCCCTTTGATTAGAGAAGTTTCTAACACTAAGAACTCCGCTCAACATGGAAATGCTAGTGAGCAAGGTACTAAGGTGAATTTTATAGCTAGTGAAGTACCTACCTCTAGCAGCAAGCTAGTCCAAGAGGACTTGGTTGATTTAGCCATCTTGGCACATATAAGAAAGTTGGTAAGGAAGAAATTCCCAATGCTCAAGTTTTATATTGAGTTGGATGGGGCAGTAAGCAAACTGTTACTTCCTCAAGAATTGATGGACTTATCCGCAAAGCTTAAGGCTAAGCTACTTGAGTTCGATGAACACTCAAGCTTACCCTTTAAAACTATCTACTTTGAGGAGTTTGAAAAGATTCAAGGTAGTTTTTTTGTGATTCGCAACCACTTAGCAAAGGAAAGCACCAAAATCTTAGTGGATAAGATGGCTCTGATTTTGACCGGCTTATCTTATTCTACGTCTCAACTCAGCATAGTTGTTACATCTATCCCCATGTCTACTACTCTCGCTAACACGGTAGTAGGAAAAATAAAGGGTAGTGTAGATGCTGCTGCTGAGCAGCTAAGTAGATTGAGTACCATTATGGAGACTCAAGCTACACAATTTCATAAGTTTGGTGAAGAATAAGCCAAAATAAAGAAGAGCATAGACCATAAGCTCAAAACTGTGCTGAATGAATTGGAAACAATAAAAGATATTGGGCATATGATGGCAAAGTTATTGGAGAGCATGTCCAGGCTCATGGTGAATTATAATGACAAGCTTGAATAGGTAATAAAGACCATTGATTCAGTTGCCAAGAAAGTTGACAAGAAGCCCATGCTGAACATTGACACTCTTATAGACAAGTTTGATGTTGTTTGCAAAGAAGTTAATGACAACATGAATGACTCTATAAAAGAAGTCGCAAAAGGCTGTTTTTTAGGCGATGAGCAAGATTTTCCCAGAGCCCACTAAGTCTATAGACCCAGACAATGGTCTCTCAGTGCACAAAAAGTTAAATATTCTTAAAGTCAAGATTAAAGATCTTTAGAAGAATGTGAATTAGCTAGTGACAATTGGAATATATGACATAAAGGACATTGATTTCACTATAAGATCTATATCATCTATATGTCCAAGGATCCTCGATATGGAAGAAAAATTGAAGATTGCATTATCTGTATCGTACTTCAGAGCTCTGTTGCACTGCTTTCAATAGTTCTTATGCCAAGGGTTCGATCAAATTGCACATTTTTCGAAGTGCCATCACCTACTTCTCACCGAGATGAATGATCAAGATTTTTTAACAACTAATTGAAATGAGATGATGGAGCAAGAGATTCTTCACAGATTGTTGAACCCAAGTTAATAGTACTTCATAGTACTTAAATTGTTTTGGAAATAACAAACTGATTAGGATAGTGAAATTAATTGAGTACTAAGTAGATTTTTAATTAATCAAGTTTACTTGAGGGTGTTTATGGGAAAATAACCCAGTTTACCGAGATATTAATTAAGTTATGTCTTAGAGTAAGAAAGATGAGTTAAACATAGTATTACATAGTTTACAAATATAAAATCAACGAAGATGAGTTAGCTTGTACTTATAAAAGCTGAGCTCTTTTTGAAACTTAGAGAACATATATGCGTTTAACAATTTCTGCGAGGAGCAGAATATTCCTTTGATGCTTTTCAAGAGAAAAAGTGTTGAAATTAAAGAATATATTCAAAGTGTTCCTCATAAACAAAAGGTGTCAGTATGGAATGTTGGAGAATCCTTACTAAAATCTAAGACAAAAGACATGCGTCATTTCTCAGTGTCCCCACGCAACTATGCAACATCACCAAGTTAATGAATTGCAGAATTCCACGTTGCATCTTGGGCACCTCTCTTTCAGAATAAATTTCTTAAAGAAAACGACTTTTTGACACATCAAGATTAACGAATTAATCTCACACTTCAACTTTCAAAATCTCTATCTCTAAAACGTCTTGGAATTTGTTTCAAATGGGTAAATTTAAAAGATTTAAAGAGAAGAGAAATTGAAGAACCTTTCAGGATGAGAAGTTTGAAACGGCTACCTCCAAGACCTTAAACTATAAATAGAAGACTAGAGCATATGTTCAAACTTGGTGAATCACCTCGAATTTTAAAAAGAGATGAACCTCTGTTCATTCCTTCCCAGCTTTCAAAAATTCAAAATCAAGCAATCAAGCAAACACAAATTGCTCAATTTGTTTGTAATAGAGAGATAACACATAAGATTTAACCTTGTAAAGGATTCAACATTTTATAAGTTGAAATCCGATGTTCGCAATTTCTTTAAGAAATCTGAGTGACAGTTTAGGAAGGCACTGTAAGCACGGGATTTTGTATCACCTCGCGCGTTCAATGATGACGGCTTTTCGGGAAATTTATCCTCGAATCACACGATTTTCGACCATCCGACGATCTTCATATGGGAATCCTCCTCGGACGTTTTAAATTATTTAACTAAAAAAAAAAATCCCACGCGAAGGTAGCCTCGCGAGGAGGCAGCCTCGCGCGAGGCTGCGTAAGGCAGCCTCGCGAATGGCAGCCTCGCGCAAAGTTGCGCGAGGCAGCCCGCACTCCCCGCTAGGGTCCTAAGGGACCCTCGCTGGGACTGCCCGCGAAGGTGGTATGGAACCCTCGCGGGCCTCACCGCGAGGGTCCTGAGGGCCCATCGCGGGGCTTGCCTGCGAGGGTCCTAGGCGACCCTCGCGGGGATTCCCGCGAGGGTCCCTAGCGACCCTCGTGGGGCCTCGCCGCGAGGGTCCTAGGCGACCCTCGCGGGGAATCCCGCGAGGGTCCCTTAGCGGCCCTCGCGAGGGAGCCTCGCGGGAGGCGACCCGCGAGCCCTTGCGAGGGAGCCTCGCGGGAGACCCCGCGAGGCCTCGCGAGGGAGTCTCGCACGCGAGACCCCTCGCGTGTGAGGCTTTTTGTTTTGGATTTTTCGGGACTTTTTCATCTATAAATAGTCGGGTCTTTTTCAGTACACAAGGATGGAAAATTTAGAGAGAAAAATCCTCTCTTTCAGAACAAAAATTAAAAACGTTTTTTATTACTTTCTTCTAACTTTTTCTCGGATCCAAAAACACTTTCGGATCCCAAATTTCTTCATCTTTTTATAAAATTTCTTCATCTTTTCTTCT
>CATIWQ010336751.1:0-11077 GCA_949673415.1 Euphorbia schlechtendalii | reverse complement strand
GACTTGGACGGTTTTCTGATATTATCTTTTTAGTTATCAACCACCAAATAAGCATGATCAACAACCAACAACCTCCATCAACTGCCAATGAATAGACACCTATCAAAAGTCAACCAATCATGAAAAGGTGCCTATCCATTGTGGATTATATCAAAGCTTCTCTACCAATCACAATGAAGAGATGCAATCTTTCACCAATGGACACAACACTTCGTTTGGATAGACGCAACCCTTCGAACTCTATAAATAGGACTCCATTCCATTACAATTTCATGCAGTGCATCAAGGGGGCATGGATCGTGAGTGATTTTGTGTGTGTTATAGTGCATGTGTATGCATAGATAGAGAGTAAAAATGTCTAGATTTCGGTACATTCATAAGCGTTAGCAAGAAAATGTATGAGTGATTCGAATCCTTATTCGATCACTAGATTTCTCTACATATTCGAGCATTTGTTGTATGAGTGTAATTGCAAAGCACTTATCAATAAAATTTTTTGTTCTTGAATATTCGTTTGTTCGATATTTGCAAAGAATAGCATCCTAGCGGTTCTGTACGGGCCGAGATCGAATTCAAAGTAGACACAGGAATTGCGGGAATTGACGACTCCCATTAAAGAGTGGATACGGTTTGATCAACTTTAGCTTTCACCTGCATACCTTACAACTTTGCTTTGCTTTCTACTTATAGTTTCTATTTCGAAGTTTATGATATGTCTATGTGTCATAATGCGTATTTCGTGCTAAGTCTTTTATGTTAATCAAGTTATATGCGTTGGCGTTAATTTTAAGAGTTGTTTTGGGGTTAACAATATCATATATAATCACTGGATCTGTGATATAATGCTGTTTAGTGAGCCAACATTTTTGGAATGGTAACTTGCTCAATGTGGCTATGTGAGAGCGACCCTTACTAAGCATAGTATTGATGTTATCCAGGTTTATATGATAGTCTTAATTCGTTTGTGCTAGATCTAGAAAAGTCATTTCATGTGTTGCTCTGCGGTGAATAATTGAATATCTGAGTGTCTAGAACTGAGTCTGTTAAATTAATCTAGTGAGCACAATAACTTCGATGATTTTGCATATTTTCTTTGCTATACTTATTCGTAGGGAAAATCTATATAATTTTTACCTTTTCTAATCTTTCATACATTTGTCTATTCATCCATCATTCCAATCCTCCTTCCTAAACTTTACATTATTTTATTTTATTTTCTTTTTATTCTACTTCCCTATTTGATCTTCAGAACTAGTCCTTCCCTATGGGATCGATATCTTTTAAAACTACATCGCAACTGTATACTTGTAGTTATCATCATTTTTCTATTTGATAAGAGGTGCTGACAACACCTATATGTTTCGTGAACAAGTTTTTGGCACCATTGATATATAGCCGAATCTTGTGAACAAACTATTAAACTTATCAGTAGAAAAGTAGCGAATAATATGATATAAATATATGTATGATAACTTTTGTTGATTTAAGTTTTAAAAAAAATTTATTACTATGATTAGTATTCAGTTCTTACAGTGTAAGGTAAGGGTTGTTTCACACTCAGCATGGATTGAGCCGTCTCAATTATGGTTCTGTTATTCCTTTCTACAAACCCATTTTGTTGAGGCGTATAAAGAGTAGAAAAGTTCTGGTTAATACCATGCGCTGAATAGAATTCTTCAAAATGGAAGTTCTCGAATTCACGTCCATGATCATCCCAAATTTTATAGGTTTTAATTCCTAGTTCATTCATTATCCGGCTAATGAGCTTGAAAAAAGCCTCAAAGGTTTCATCTTTGTTACTTAGTAAGACTACCCATGTGAATCTCGTGAAGTCATCCACTACAACCACAGAAAATCTCTTTCCTCCCATGCTCATAAGTTGAATAAGGTCAAAAAGGTCCAATTGTAGGAGCTCCAACAGTCTTTTAGTTACTACGTTGTTAATTTATCTAAATGATTTCCTAGCCTTCTTACAAAGTTGAATAGTTGAGCAAAGGCTATCTCTTTCGAAGCTCAAACTCGGTAAACCCGCAATTAATTGCTTTTTGGTTATTTTGGATAGAATGTTCACATTTATATGATCCAACCCTTTGTGCCAAAGTCACAAACTTTTCTCAGATACGAGACAAACATTACTGGAGTCAGGGGATAAATCAATCATTTATACATTGTTAATTCTAGGAGCAAAGAGTATAGTAGAATGAGTCTTACAATCAATAACTAAGCAACCTACTGAGTCGAATGTAACATTCCTACCTTTTATCACAAAGCTGAGCTAAGCAAGTTGAACTTCAATCCCCTGACCAGAGATACCTCTTCAATTGAAGGAGAAACATCCATTGTGCCACTTCCAACAATCTTTCCTTTTTAGTTATCTTTAAAGTTGACACTCTCATTTCTTTTGTGCTCCAATGAGATGAATTGAATTTCATCTCCAGTCATATGCCTTGAGTAACCGCAATCCAAATACCTCATTCTAGTGTCATCAAAGGATCTCAAGCTCACCTGCAAAACAATTACATCTTTTTAGGTACCCATGCTTTTGAGCTAGGTCCTCCCTTGTTAGCAATGCTTAAGTTACTCTAGTCATACTCATCATAAGAACCATTTTTATTCTTCGATAATAAAGTCACATGTCCAGCCTTCCTACAAAAGCCACACACCACTTTTGGTTTAAGCTGGTCCCCTTTGGAGATAATTTCTTCTCCTTTCTACAATTGCGAGTTTGATTACTGGGAGCTGAGCTGTTGGGATGAACCCTTTCTTCCTTCAAAGCTTTTAAATCAACAGTCAAGTCATCTAATTTCTTAATGAGCTTGTTGTTATGCCCCTCATGATACTCAGCTTTTTCCTGAAGAAAGTAGGTAGAGAGGGATAAGGAAGCAACATTGTCTTCTAGATGCTCACATTTCCACACTAGTAATTTAATGTTCTTCCCTGACCGATTTGTAAGTTTCATAACATTAAGGAGTACCTGGGTGAACTTTTCAATTGATAGAGGGATTTCAGAATGTACCTAAGCTTGGGTGCTTTCCTTTGTTTCTCTCAGCATTTGAGTAAATAGTGGAATTATTGCTATTTGAGGTTGATTTTGAGCTTTCGCTTCTATCTCTATCAATCACCATCAAGCAAAGTTAGCGGAATCATTTGCTTTTTCATCAGATGATGAAGATTCTTCAAAGTAGCACCATGTGGTATCAAGTACCTCATTTGTTTTCCCAAACTTCTTCTTGAATTTGTCTGTCTCGGATGTAGGACAGGAGGATTGGACATAACCCTTTCACCACAACCAAAGAAATTGAGGTCTTTTTTGTATTATTTCTTTCATCCTTCCTTAGCTTCTTTTCTCTGCTGAGTTTGCTTCTTTTTTCTAGGAAACTTCTTGTTGAATTTATCTTCTTTCTTCATGAAGTGCTTGAATCTTCTGATCAGCAGTGCCATTTGTTCATCCGAATCTTCCTCAGTGCTGTCATTGGATGAATCAACTCTGAGAATAATTTCTCTACTATCCTTCTCCTTTCCCTCTATTTTCTTAAAATCACCATCATATTTTCTTAGGGACATTTATTGAGTAAGCAAGGTGCTAATGAGCTCGTTATAGCTATAAATCTTTAAATCATGAGCCTCCTCGATTACGCTCTTCTTGGTGTCCCACTCCTTGGTGAGACTTCTTAGAATTATTTTCACCATCTCTTCTTTAGTAAAGTTTTTGTCTAATCTCTTGAGTTTGTTAATGATGCAAACGAACCTGATATTCATGGATTGAATACCCTAACTAGCTCTCATATGGAACTATTTGTACTTCTAGATCATCAAGTTGATCTTGGTCTCTCTAACTTTGTTGGTCCCCTCGTAGGTGACTTCTAACTTCCTCTAAATATCATGTGTTATCTCGCATCCTAAAATCCTATTAAACTTAAACAAGTCTAACGCAAAGTGTAAGTAGTTGATTGCTACCGCATTCTCCTTGAGAAATTTTAGGTTAGCATCATCTTAATCCTCCGGGTCAACAGGAAACGTTCCCCATTCCTCAAGATAATAGGAATTTTGGGGTCCTAATTAAATGGCTAACCATGCTTGCATGCTTTGCGATTGAATAAAATTTTTCATTCTATTTTTCTAAAAAGAATAATGCTGGCCATTAAATAGTGGAGGCTTGCTAATAGACATTCCTTCTTTAATGAGTGTCATTTATCCATGACTAGGTGTGTAGGAGGGATTATTATAAGCCATCGAATCTTTAAACTCAAGAGTTGTTAATTCTTAAGTTGAGCAACTTTTTTGATACCACTTGTTGGTCCGCTTTAGCTTAAATAATCGTGTAAAGGGGGTGAATGTAGATGAACTTGTTCTTTTTATAATTTAAAATTCATTTGCCAAGTTATTTTAATTTGTGACGAGTGAAGCATGCTGAGTGCAGTTATAAGGCTAAATATACAAACCACTCAGCTTGTGGTGGCCTTGTTTATCTACAAACCGTGCTGAGTAAAACTTACTCAGCTCAAGTTGGTTTTCAAGCGAAATAAATAGAGAGAAAGATGATGTATGAGCACAAATATGCCAAAGATAAAAAAATAAAGATAAGGAATGAAAACAGCTGGCCCCTAACCTACCTCCAATACTTGGATACCTTCTCCGAGCTTTAATCCACTAGTGTTTCTTTCCTTTAATTAAACGGAGCAACCTTTGACAGTGGATAGACCATTTTACAGCAAGTACCATTCAAGCTAACTACCTCTCAACTCACATTGAGTACCCTTCTAAAATTGACTCACACAAATTTGAATAAAATATTTTCACAAAAAAGAAATCAACTTATAACATGTTGGTTCCTTTACAAATGATCAGCTTAGCCATATTCTAAGCCTAAGTAATTTCTCTCTATAAGCAGATAGGAAATGGTTGTTTGCATTAGATTTCTTGATTCTGAATTTCCAATGCTATGATTGCTTTAGCTGAATTTGAGCTCTTAGAAATTCAAGTTGATTCACCAAGTTATAAACATGTACTCTAGGATCTATTTATAGTTGTATAAGTCTAGAAGTAGCCGTTGTAAACTTCTCATCTCGACTTGCTCTTTAAAATCTCTTCTCTTCACAACTTTGAAATCTACCCATTTGAAACAGATTTGAGGATGTTTATAGATAGTGCTTTCACACCTTGAGGCTCGAGATTAATCTGTTAATCTATTTCTCGTTAACGACTCATTTATCTTCAAACAATTCTGTTGAGAGAGGTGCACGAGGTGCAACGTGGCTATCTCAGATTGGACGCTTTTGTTGATGTTGTAGATGGCACGAAGATGATGGAAAATGGCCTAGAAGATGCTTTTTTGATTTGGCATATCTCCCCCATTTTGGTACAGATAACAAACAAGGGAGTAGAAGAGATTAATTGAATAAATAGTTTATAGATATAGAGATACCTGATAGATTATGTAAGATTCCCCTATGCTAAGTGAATTCCTTAGATAATGTGGACTCTCTCATACTAAGTGGATCCTCTTCAATCAGTATAACTCCCTCATACTTAGAGGAATTTCTTTAAACTTAGGACAATGTCTTACTCATCTTCTCTTTGAGATTGGTCTTAGTTAATTCCCGCAATAGTTTATAAGCAGAAAAAAACACAGCATTTATAGCAGATAGAAAGTTAAGAAGCTCTTAACTAGATAGAATAAACTTGTAATTTTTCATTAATAAAATGACTTAATCAGCACATAAAAAGTGCCCTATACTAATTGATTAGAGAGTAGCACTATTACAAGTCTTTTAAGTCTTTTCTATTCTAAAGCAATGTACGAGTATGAGGATGTTGAGAAGAAGATGATTTGCTGCTTTTGGGATAGCTTTGATAGCGTTTTTGCTGTTGATGGTCTTATTGATATTCACTACAAGAAAAATGTGTTTTTTTGATGGAAAAATTTCAGTAAAACGCTAAAATCCGTCAAGAAAATGATCTCTGATAGTACTTCTAATGGATACATCACAGTTAGGAAAAAATTTATCAGTAATTATACTGTCAGGTTTCGACGGGTTTCTGACACTTCTACTAATAGTGATTTTCATCAGAATTTTACGACGGGTATTCGACGGATAATCACGTGATAGTTTCTGAACTGTGATACAGAACCTCGACTACATTTCATTTAAAATTTACATAAATATTAAAACATATATATTGTTTGGATTGAAGAGAGCTAGTACCATGCTTAAATGCACAATCTAATACTCACTAGGAACAATCTAATACTCACTAGGAACTGTATCCCCCACAACAATTATTAATGTTTCCTAACATTGTAAAACCGACTACTTAAACAAAAATTCGCACATATGCTCTACAACATAGCTAACCAACAAATCAACACTTGTAAAAATAAACTATTATGCATCTAAAACATAGCAAAATAAACAAATGAGCATCTACTAATCATGAGATATTACAAACTTAAATTACTGGAAAATTCTAGAGAAACATAAAGCTAAATAAACCAATTTCTAGAAATGATTTTTGCTATGTAATTTAAGAAACTAATACTGTTGGAAGCTTCTACCAATTTCTATGTTGGGATTAATATCTCAATTGTACATGCTCTAAAATCAACATAGCTCCCAGCTCATTGCAACTTACAATAAAATAACAAAACACTTGCATGTTAATTTCAAAGAGTCTGGCATGAGACTGAAGTTTGTAACAAATGAAATACCTGCTCTGAGGAAGCCATAAACTCTTTTACATTTTCCTCTCACAATCTACAGAGATGGATAATTCTATAAACAAGTTCCATTAAATGCTCACTTCTTTTAACGTATAAAGGGTCAAGAACAATATCCTTCAAGTCACAGAGCTTTTATCAGTAATAATTAGAGAATAAATTAAATATGTAATTATCTATACATGGAAGTCCTTGCAAGGCCAGAGCTTAAACAAAGATAATGTCCTCTAGTCCTTCAGTGCAAGGCTATTAAAATTATTTATAGAAATTCTTAATGACACTTATCAAATCGCATAATAAAAGAGACAGATTTCACTAAAGATATTAAAATAAAGAGAAAATAAGCAAATAAAAGGACCATATAATGCTAATAAAAGGGCTATCAATGTTATTTAGCATTTTTAGATATGCAATGGCATACTTACGAAATGCACCACAAATTTAATGGATGAAACAAACTTTCAATCGGATTTAACATTAAGTTCATTACTCAGTAAAGTGCATCGATCGGATCCCCTTACCGATACTCCCTATAGTCAATTTTGAATGACATTTAAGATTGTTCACTAAAATTACCCCTGATACTTCTTCTATGAAACCCTGCTTTCCATGCTTTATGACATTCAAGGTTGTTAACCTAGGCCAAATGGCCAATAGATTATTAATTAATCCATTAAATAGCTGAATTACCCTTAATACTTATGTCTTAAATCTCTAATTTCCATATCTTACCTTATCATGAATATGATTTAATTATAAGATCATATGCACTACTTCAGTAATATATAAGGCAAATTTTAGACATAACAATTGATATGATTACATTTAATTTTCACTTATCATGGTAATATATAACTAAGAATATTAAAAAAATGGATTTTGACTTGTACAACAACAAAATCCACTACGATTCTTTGGTTATCAAGAAAAGATAAATAATCATTACTCAGCACACAAAAATTAAATACACAAAAGCATTAACCTTTTTCTCTATTGGCTTGTGGTTACCTAAGCAACCTTTCCTTCGATATGGTTTTAATTGATGTGGTACTACAAGAAATAGTTAAACATTAAAACTCCTTGATGTAGGAGAGTTCAATACAAGAAGGAAGTACAGACAAGAGACCACTAATCAATAACAAACTTAGGTCAAATTAACCTACAAAAAGTGACTGAGACTAGAGACTTACTCAAATTTGAATGAATTAGAATCAGAATATATGGCTAGATAAATGCAAATTCCAAATGGAAACTAGAAAAATCAATAAAAGAAAATAGAGGTGCATAATCAAGGTTAGAAACAAAAATCTGTACACATGCAGTTAGATCTAGACGACCCTATAATTGAACACATGAATAATCTCAGATAGAGAATTAATAATACAAGGATAACCTTATAAGGGCATCTTGTGCATATTGTTTTCCCAACAGTCCTCACTACTGCAGCATTAATTAAATTTTGTAAGGAACCTTGCTTTTTTTAAAAGCTTCAGTGTAGTCTTTCGACCAAAACCAGGAGCCATATTCTGCAACCCAGGAATGCCATCAACCTCATCACCCATAATACACCCCCCACTAAGAACATTTCCAACAACGGTCATTATTTTTGTTCTGTAATATGAAACAATACATAGCTAAAATGGATGAATCAGTATTATAAACACTAGATTATTATATTATTGCACTTCTTGAATTCCTTTCCTTTTTGAACCATGGATAAATTAATAATTAGTTGGGACCATGAGTCGTGACATAGCACTATGTATGCTACAAACTTTAGTTCACAAAAACATAGTAGCACACACGAATTAAATATAGAACCACTCTTCTGCATACATACTAAGGCTTAAATCAGTGCATGTGTCATAATTATAATGAGCAATTTAGTGCTTTATAGTACTTAGTTTTGGAAGAGGAGGTTTTCTAGGAGCTGAGACCAGCCAATCTAGGAATAGAATGAGACATCTATAACAAGAAAATAGCTGATATGAAGGAACTCATTCTTGAAGAACTAACAGTAGAAATTCAACCAACAAAGACGTAACTACTTTCAATTTAATCAAAACTAGTATTCAAATTCAGTATCTTAATCACTTCCATAGTTCCACTTATGAAGCAAGAATTTTAATATACAATATAATTGGTTCTAAAATTCACAACTCAAAAACCATATAGCGTGAATGAAGATAAACCAAAAGAAAGGAAAACTGACCTGAAGGGGAAGCTGTAGAAAGAGCTTTCTCAAAGTAGAAAGTGTGGCATCAGCGAAAAAAGTAATCGTCTCATTGCTTAAGAACAAACAAAAAATTTTAAAGTTCAGTAATAGTTCAGATATACAGATAAAACAAAAATGAAATAATTACAACTGAATTGAGTAAATTAAGTTCCAATTAAAGTAATTAGCTTTACTCGTGAGGAAGCAGTTGAAATTTTAAGTGACATAATTAGAGATAAAATGAAGGATATCATACCTTACACTTACTAAGGCTTATATTATAGAAGTGTATAATTAAGAATTATCATAGCTACTCTTAAAAAAATCCCAATAATGAACAAAGAGTAAGCAGTTAATCACAAACAAAGACTTTGCAACCCTAGGGCTTTTTGAGTAGATAAATAGTTACTGCAGCTTCGAAGTCTCCACTTTAAACTATGAACGAAAACTTAGCAAAATGGAAGCTAAGTTAAAATTGAAGCAAACCCTAACCTGAATTTGTAATAGCCATTCATCTTATTTATTAAACAAACCAAAATCCTAAAACCATCTAACTAGAGAAACCCAAGATATAAATTAAAACCCTAATGTCATTAATAAATAATATTGTACATAGACACGCCTAATTAAACAAGCACAAACCTGATTTTCAACATGCTACAGTTCTTCGACATGCCATTGACCTGATCTCTGTTCAATGACAGATTATAAAGTGGGAGAGAGATGAGTTTGTGGGTGGCTTGAATGTGTTTAGATGAAAGAGAAAGAGAAAGAGGAAGAAGAAGCAGATTTAAACCCGAATTTCAACATGCTACAATTCTCCGGTCTGATCTCGTAGAAGCAAGTGATGACATCTGGTGAGATGAGCAATTTGCTCAAATCTTTAGCATGTGAACTATTGAAAGCACCGCAGGAGAGCTCTAAAATCTGAATGAGAAAGAGCAATCCTAGCTTTGCTTCTAAGTCAACGATCCGTGGGCACAAGTTGTTCATAAACTTAGTTGTGAACTCGATGAACCTTGCATCATACATCCTAGTGGTTACCAATTGATCTACATTCAGTTGAATATCATGCAGATGATCCTTAAAGGCATTAAGCTTTTTATGCACTGAGAGACCATTGTTAGGGTCAAGAGACTCAATAGGCTTAGGAAATAGCTTTCCTATTACTTCTAGTAAGGATTTCTACACATTCCTCACTGAGTTATTAATGAGCTTGCAGGATGGCTGTGAGCACGGGATTTTGTACCAGCTCGCGCGTTCGATGATGACGGCTTTTACGGGATTTTATCCTTGAATCACACATTTTCAAGTATCCTGACGTGTCAGAATTGGAACCCTCCTCATTATTAATAAAATTATTTAATTTAATTTAGAAATAATTTAACTTAGAAAAAAAAAGGACGTAATCCCAATTGCGGGGGAACCCCGCAAAGAGGCAACCTCACGGGAGGCTGCGTGAGTCAGCCCGCGCGAGGGTCTTAAGTGACCCTCGCGGGGCCTGCCCGCGAGGGTCCAAAGGAACCCTCGCGGGGCCTCCCCGCGAGGGTCTTAAAGGCCCCTCGCGGGGCCTCCCGCGATGGTAGTAAGGAACCCTCGCGGGGAATACCTGCGAGGGTCCTAAGCGACCCTCTCAGGGCCTCCCTGCGAGGGTTTCTAGTGACCCTCGCGGGGCCTCCCCGCGAGGGTCCTAAGTGACCCTCGCGGGGCCTCCCCGCGAGGGTCCTTAGTGACCCTCGCGGGGCCTCTCCGCGAGGGTTATAAGCGACCCTCGCGGGGCCTCCGCGCGAGGGGTCCTATGCGACCCTCGCGGGGCTTCCCGCGAAGGTTGTTTGCGAACCTCGCGGGGGTTCCCGCGAGGGTCCTATGGTACCCTCGCGAAGAACTCCGCGAGGCCTCACTGTGAGCTCCGCGAGGCCTTTTTTCCGGCGATGCCCCTCGCCGGAAAAACTTTCCTTTTTTGATCATTTTCGGGATTTTCCTATAAATAGTAGGATCATTTTCGATAAACGGATCCGAAAATTATCAGATAAAAAGATAGCTTTAGAACGACATTTGCTTCAAGGAATTAAAACCAATAATTTTTGGACTTTACACTACAACATTTTTTACCTAAATTCAAATAACGAGGAGGATTCCCAAAA
>CATIWQ010336724.1:0-15891 GCA_949673415.1 Euphorbia schlechtendalii | reverse complement strand
AGGTTTAGATGTTGAATGTAGAAGATGAGAAAATCAGAAATTTGTAGGCTTTTTTTAGAAGATGTGGTGGCTAGGGTTCAACTTGGACCTATTTATAGAGGTTTAATGGGTCTCTAATTGGTCATAAATTGGATTATAGCCGTTAAAGGTGGTTACGGACATCTGTCGTGTATCAGTTCGCAATCTGTAATGGTTATATTTTCCCCATGTCATGATCCCGAAGGCCAGTCGCTATCGTGACTTTCTTCACGATAGAAATAGAATGTTTTGATATCCAGTGATCACAAGCGTGAATTGGGTTGAGGTAGCGATATTCTTTGCTCTTCAAATTTCTTCAATTTTTAGACTTGCACCTATTAAAAACTTAGAAACACAAACACAAAAAAACTTTGTTAAACACAAACAATAAATATTTACTATTATACCTTGAGTAATCATGGTGATGATAGCAATTAAACATCAACGTCTTGTTGTTCAAATTTTCATTTCATATTCAACAAAATTTCATAAATACAAAAGTAAACAAATAAACAAAACACAAATAAACAAACAAAAACAACTAAACTAAAAGGAAAAACTATTTATACAAATTTTCTAAATAAAAAAGATAAGAAACTTATTCATTCAAGAGTTAATGATTTAATTATCTGATCAATCTTATAACATGACTCCCTCAAATTCCTTTCAACATCACATACCAAAATATGGATATTGCTAATCTTACGATGAATAGAAATTTGTTCTTCCATTAATTCATTTAACTTCCCTTTAAGATTGGTTGAACATCCTTCTTTCCTAGCAATTTCTCTTTCTTTCTTTTTATCGGCTTTTACTCTCTCATCCCATGATTTCCAATCATAGGTTATTCCATTTTCACCCACTTGGTTAGAAATCCCTGCTTGAAGAAAATGTCCGCAGTTAACTCCGGAATTTCATCTTCATTGGTAAACACTTCTTCACCACTTGGTAATCTCCCAATTTGTCCTAACAAATTTGTCATAGTTCGACACCCGTACCCTATCCTACTAGGATCAATTGCCACAGACATAAGAGTCCCCATCATAATCCCTAATATGTCCATGGGTAATCCATTCTAAACAGCTTCCAAGATAAATAATTCTTCAAGAATGACTGTGTCTAAACTAGATCTACCAAAAAGCGCACTACTTATATAGAAGTGTAAAGCGAGAAAACAGGGGTCTCGGATCCACCGGCTATAGGCAAATTCTTATTTGTAATCATCTTTTCTAGTAGGGCGATTCCATGTTGGTAATGGATCCCAACCAGGAAGCAATTTGTAGAAACAATCTTTAGGGAACCCCAAATTCTGCTCCAACTTCTTCCTTGATAATTTATACTTCTTTCCTTGATGTCGAAACTCCAAACAATTCATCTTAGAATTTGTCCATACTAATGAAATTAGCATTTCCTTACAGTTATCTTCATTGTTCCCAATATTCATAGAGGAATAGAGAACCATGTTTAGGATTTCAAGGTAATACATTACCCTCTCGTAGATTCCTAACTGAATGAAACTATTCTTATGAATGATATAAGAACTAGTGAAATCTGCATCTTTGATGGTTTCAAAATGATCACCTTCCTCTCGAGAGTGAATAGGAAAAGGTGCTTCATACCATTCTTGTAGGTCTGAAGGAGGAATTAGAACATATTTGTTTGAGTGAACCATTTTGATGAAAAAGGGTTGATTGATTTCAAGGTTTAGAACAGAAATTTTTAATTGAAAGAAGAGGAATTTCGGATATTTGAAATGAAGAGTTATGAAAATCACACCCTATATGTAGAATTTGATAGAAACCATAGAAAAACTACTAAAACGGCTGCAGTTTTCGCTCACATCGCGATCGTGATCCTAGGTCACGATCGTGAGTATACTAAAAGCAAGAAACAAAATGTTTTGTAGGAAATTCACGAGCATGATAGACAATCATGAATGCGAATAGGAAAATAGAAGAAAATTTTGTATTTTTCAAGAATTAAGATAAATATTATGACATATCACCTTCAAGATGATTATTTCATAATCTTTTCACATCGAGAATGAAATTAGAAAATTGTATAATCAGGAAATGAAATAAATAGATATAATTAATCTCTAGAACACTCTTGCTTTCCCTGAAAAATTCGATCTCTAGAACGCACTTGCCTTCCCCGGACAATTCGATTTCTAGAACACACTTGCCTTCCCCGGCAACGGTGCTAAAAACTTGTTTGCCACTTTTTAATTGATAAATTTAATAACTTTTACGCCAAGAGTTTGGCTATATATTAATGATGAGAAAACCTTATTCGGGTAAAGTATAGGTGTTATCAGTACCTCTTATGAAATAGAAAAATGATGATAACTGCAAGTATACAGTTGCGATGTAGTTTTAAAAGATATCGATCCCACAAGGAAGGACTAGCTCTAAAGATCAAATAGTGAAAAAGGAAAAAGAAAATAATATGTATTGATAATTTTGGATTGGAGGGTTAGAATGAAGAATGAGTTAATATAGATACGAAAGATCAGAGAATCAAAATATATAGATTTTCCCTACAAAATATGGATAGCAAAGAAAACATGCAAGTTCAACAAAGACGTTACAATTCACTAAAATAATCTAACAGACTCAATTCAAAACACTCATATGTTCAATTATTCGCCATAGAGCAACACATGAAATAACTTTTTCTAACCCTAGCGTAAACGAATTAAGATAATTATATAAACCTAAACAACATCAATACTATGCTTAGTATGAGTCGCTCTCACATAGCCACATTTAGCAAGTTACCATTCCAAAAATGTTGGTCACTAAATAGCATTATATCACAGATCCAGTGATTATACATGATATTGTTAACCCCGAAACTACTCTTAAAATTAACTGTAATGCATATAACTTGATTAATATAAAAGACTTAACACAAAATACGCATTATGATACATAGAAATATCATAAACTTTGAAAAAGAAAGTATAAGTAGAAAGCAAAGCAAAGTTGTTAGGTATGCAAGTGAAAGCTAAAGTTGATCAAACCGTATCAACTCTTTAATGGGAGTTGTCAATTCCTGCAATTCCTACGTCTGCTTTGAATTCGGTATCAGCCCGTACAGAACCTCCACTAGGATGCTATTCTTTGCGAATATCAAACAAACCAATATTGAAGAATGAAAAGTTTTATTAATAAGTGATTTGCAAGTACACTTATACAACAATCGCTCGAGAATATAGAGACATCTAGTGTTCGAAACAAGGATTCGAATCACTTAAACATTTTCTCGCTAACACTTATGAACGTAGCGAATTCTCTATCTATACACACACTATATGTAACCCTGGTCTTCTTACCATGAAATTTGTGAAGTTTGGAAGCCCTATTTATAAAGTTCGAAGGGTTGCGTCTATCTAAACGAAGAGTCGAGTCCATTGGTGAATGATTGTATCACTTCATTGTGATTTGTTGAGAGGCTTCAATCTAATCCACATTGGATAGGCACCTTTTCATGATTGGTGGATTTCTGATAAGTGTCTTTTTTTTGTAGTTGATGGCGGTTGATCATGCTTATCTGGCAGTTGGTAGTTAAGAAGATAAAACCAGAAAATCATCCAAGTTGGGACCGAGATATACAAGTTGCGACCATGAATCTTTGATTGATATACTTCTATTTTGAAGAAGAATAAGTCATGACCGTGAATGGTTGTCGCGACCATGAATTGCATTTTTCTTCAGAATTCTCCTTGTAACTTCACCGATCTTTGATAACTTCGATCCTAAGCCAAATCTTTAAGTTCCACGCATTTTTTTGCACCTTTTTCACTCTTTTTTCATAGAATTCCACTTTAGATCATTTTACTCCCAAGATTTACCTAGTATCTGCATGTGCATAAAAAACAACTACATACCACGTGAAATCTTTTATATGAAGTATAAAAATGACTTAAATTATTGTGTTTAGTGTATAAAATTAATATGATAATAAGTGTAATTATACACTTATCAATTCACAGGCAAGAAGCAAGGTATTGAAGACCTCGCAGGCCAAAGCTCTCAATCCTCCGTCAATCGAGTCCCCGAACGGTGATGAGAAAGGCCCTAAGATGCTAGTTATGAGTCGACATCAAAAAGGAAAAGAGCTAAAGGAAATCCCTCAAGACCGATGTTGCCTACACACATTAACCACATATATTAGCATTAACATTCATTCATGCATATACAAAACCATTCACAAATAAGCAAGCATATTCATAAAATAAAACACTGCATGGGAGAACCCGGCACACAATGGCCAAAGTCCTCTCTTATTCTATAAAATCCATTTTTTAGAAATTCTACAAGGCAAAGCTATCTAACAGATTAGGTTCGAAAAAGAAGAAAATAAAGCTAAAAGCTAAAAGAGAACTCGTAAGCATGTGCAGCCTACACGCCAACTCCACCCATAGGGTCTCGAGGTATCATGGTGGATATCTCAAAATCCTCGGGACCTAGTCTCTCGGAAGCACCATCCGTTGAACCGGATACAGGAGGAGGATAGGGAGGGTGAAGAAAACCGACATCCTAATTTGGAGTGAGGAGCGCCCTTTCGTCTGGGTCACCAAGCAGGGAATCGAGATCAAATGTAAGAGACTGGGGAAAGCCCGAGGTGGAAGCCCGTGCATCTGATCAAGCCTGCTCTGCAGTGGCATTCTGCCTTAACAACTCCTGGTACTAAGCCTCCAAACTCTGATGACTAGCCTCCAAATTCTTATATCGAGCACCTAGCTCCTGGTGGCTCGACTCAAGGCCCTTATGGCTGATGTTCAACGATTGGAAAAAACTATCGAGCTCCCAATAGTGTCGCTTTAACTCATCGCTCCTCGCAGCCATATCCTACAGTCATAAAACATACCATGAAAATCATATACATAAAAACATGACATTTCATGCATCGCATATGACAGGTCATGGAATGCAACATACTAGAGTGATCTCATCCTATGAAAGCATCGGGTCCCTCAACACGAGGGAATGTCGGGCCACTCTGTCCAATCCTCATGTACGACCTACAAAAGAAAGGGAGTGAGTAAACGAGCATCAAGACGTCCCCAGAAATCTCTTTCAATCAAAAACTCACATGAGTAGTGTCGGTAAGGTCGTAGGCCAACGTGTGGTAGCTCAGGGGGAGGCACCTACAGCGAGGTCCCCATGGAACCCACTAAGTAGAAAGTGGAGTCAAGGGGAATTGCGAATCTCCCCTCAATAACGCCCGAGGAAGATGTACTCGCACCCACAATCGTAGCATTCAGATCAAGAACATGAACCCTCTTTCGGGTAAATTCCTACAAAGATAGATAAATAGTCAGAAACGGGGTCAACATGAATAAAATAGTTAACAAATTTCATACCCGACATCCCATGCAGTGCCACTAGCACTTGCTCCGAAAGCACCATCCACTCCCTGACTCCTAACTTATGCGAAGGGTCCCGAATAAAGTCCTCGTACTCACCCCGCTAACCTGAAAGCCTTAGACCATGCTCCTTGAAGAACAGCTGCCGCTCCTCCAGATCAGTGATCACCAGGTGTGCTAAGAACATCCCGGTGGGAGGCACAGGCGGGGTGCATCTATCAAATACTGGCTTAGTCTGCCAGAACTGAATACACTCACACAAATACGACTCACGGGCCCTGGGTCCCTCTAAAATGAAGCAATGGCGATCCACATCCCTCCTGATCTCCTTCAGCATGTGATAGATAGGAAGATCACTCCAAGAGTTATGCTCCACTTGAAAAGAAAGAACGACAAAGTCATGATAAGTTTAAAGGCGAAAATATAATCACATCCATCGAAATGAGAGCCCTCACCTGCTTGAGGGTTAGCCCATAGAGATGCTGATAATAACCAGTAGAGTCCAATACGTCTCAATCGAAAGATGAACAAATTTGGACCATACATGGGGTATCTTCTAGGGCCTCAACAAACCGTGGGGCGGGGAGGAAGTGATAAAAGAAAACCCATGCCTGCAAAACCAAAAAGTCAATCAAAGTTAATAAAGAAATAACCAATTTTCACAAATCACAAAATAAACAAACACTACCTGAAGAAGTATGGGACAGCAGCGCAGTGCCCGTAGTGAGCTCGAGCAGCTAGGTCTAAGGCGAAATATGACTAGGCTAAGATCGCCCGAGGCCAGTTAAAGCCACTAACTCTATCTAAGTCTACTAAGGGCTCGATCAACCCATAGTTGATCTCGCTGTTCCTGACAAGAAATAAGGTCTCACTCAATAGGGTGAGCAAAAAGGAACGAACGTATAATGGAACCTCGGCCTCCGAGATGAACTGTCTACCCGTCCAATAATCGATTAATGCACTATAACTCAGTTCCTGGCCTTTAGAGTCAATGCCAAGCAAATCTCTAATACGATGGTAAGTAGTGGGAACCTTGAAGAACTGCTACAAGAAGGCATCGAAGAGAATCATAGTACCAGTCCAGGGCAGACTTGTGATCGCCTCAATGTCGAAGGGGTGATAGTAACCTCCCCGATCAGTAGATGGATAGTGTGTGAAATATCACACCACCTCTGGGCTAATGTAACTGATGTCGCATACGGCAATAATGTCAGCCATAATGATTGGGCTAGAGAACCGAGAAGAAGCATGATACCACCATGTCTGAAAGGTAGAATATCCATCCGTGTCATGAAATGTGGGAGACTACAAATAATACTTTTTTTTAAATTAAACGCAAAAAAATAATAAAAATAAAAAATATACATAAACGAACAATAGAGACCCCGAGGGATGCCACCGGGAAAAATCCGACAAGCCTTCTGGGGCTGTGCCAGGAATTTCTGGTGAGGGTCCCAAAGGACCCCTACAAGAAAATTTGGTGAGGGTCTAGGACCCTCGCTAGAATCTCTGGCAAGGGTTCCAAGGACCCTCACTAGACTCTCTAGCGAGGGCCTAACCCTCGCAGAAATCTCTGGCGAGGGTCCTCCCTCGCTAGAAACCGGCCAGGTCCCCAAGGGACCCCACCGGATTTCTTTCCACTGAAAAAATTCCAGCAGACCCAAAGTTAAATTTTTCCTACAATTTTCTTAGACTAAAATTCCGTGACATGGTTCAATTGTCATTTCAATTCTAGTTCCTAAATAGCATAAAGTTGCAATAAAAAAGGAAATAAAAATTTTTCTAGTGAATACCTTGATCCGGGAGAGGTGAGGCTGAGCTGGAAAGTCAAGATCCAGCATCTCTATAGGGGTAGTAAGAGTGAACCCTAGCATAGTGTCTGTCGCGGTCAAGCCATATGCAAGGTCAATATTAACCGAAAAGACGCCAACCTCATCAATGGGCTGAGGAGTAAGGCTAGAAGAAAACAGGGGTGCCCTGCCAGCGATCTACGACAACATATTTTCTAGACAGAAGGAGAAGCAAGAGAGTTTAGAGAGAGAAGATTGAAAAGTGAAGACATAAAGGAAGAGGAACCTTATTTATAAAGCGAATAAGTGGGCCCCACCTATTTATTATTATTTTATTTTACAATAAAAGTCTCCTAACACAATGGAGCGATTACGGGACATCCCAATATTCCTCAAACTCATTTCATTTATTTATTCCTCAAATGTTTTTAATTTTTGATTAAAGGGGTAAAAATTTTTACTCCTCATAAACTCAATCAAATAATTAAAAACATCCATTATGAAATATATTAATGTTATTTTCCTTGATTTGCCACAAGGAAATTACTCGATCCCTCAATTGAGAAACGCTCACAAAGAAGGAAACGATTCAGTTCACTTTTTCTAAGCAACATACCTTGACAACAAGCAGAATCAATTGGATGTCAACCCAAAAAGGATGCAAAATGACCACATTGGGTCCACCCACAAGGGGCAGTAAATGCCAAGTAATCTCCAAAGGAAGAAACGGATGACCCAATTAAACACGGTGCCCGAAAGGAAGGCCCATGTTATCACCAATTAGGAATAAGAAATCACCAACCACACCGGTTAGGTATTCTCTCTATCCCTTCGCTCTTTTCATATGATCATACTGGCTATTCGACTAGTAGTGATCACACGTGGGGTAGCTATGAGCACGGGATTTCATACCAGCTCGCGATTCGATGATGATCGCTTTTTAGGATTTTATCCTTGAATCACACAATTTTCAAGTATCTAGATGAATCCAAGTGGGAATATTACTCATCTCTAAATTCAAAAGGACGTCTTTAATAAAATTATTAAATTTTTTTCCTTTAATTCAAAAATTAATTAAAAAATATTAAAATACACAAAAATTACGAAAACACCATGAAAAATCGAATCTGGAGCAAGCCTCGCCCGAAAATTTGGTGAGGCCAACCTCGCTAAATTTTGGCGAGGCAAGCCTCGCCGAACTTTTTTTCCAGTGAGCCACCTCACTAGAAAAACTTGCCTTTTTTAATTTTTGGGATTTTTCCTATAAATATTCGGGTCTTTTTCGATGAACAAGATCCAAAATTTTTCATATAAAAATATAGCTTTTAGAACTGCATCAACTTCTAAGAACTAGACAACTACCTTTTGGACTCAACTACAATTTTTTAACCTAAACTAAAAGGTTAGGAGGACATCCTAAGGTTGATCGAATATCTTCGAAGTAGATTCATTCCGTAAGGGTAAGCCTCTAATTTCCTAGAGTTGATAATTTTGTGCTTTCGGTGTTCTATTTCTTCTTCTATTTTCATCTATGGACCTAGGAATTTCAATATGTTATTTTATCCAAATGTCGTAATTCTTCTTCATCTATATTTCTTTTATTAAAGGAGATGTATGATAGAATACCCCCACGAAAGGGAATAAAACATATTCCCAGATAACAGTCCCCACTTTTACCATGCGAGCAATTTCATTAATTAAAATGAGCAACCAATGTGCTAATAAAATGAACCATTTTATTTAAATAACAAACTCATTATCGCAATCGATTTTCTTTTATATAGGCCACATGAGCCTTGCTAAAGTCAAAACCAAGCATATGTGCAATATGATTATATCCCATGTGCTAACCTTTGTGGATGCAGGTAGATTAGGATTAGATGTATGTTTAGGATTTTAATTTTCCTTTGGATATCTCAATTTCATTTTTTTTGGAAACGTAATTAATAGATTAAGCGGGTGGTTGCATCCCTCGAGGTTTTATAATTTTTATTTTTCTGCATTTACTTTCCACTTTTATTTACTGCTTTGTGGATGGATTTACTGCTTTTCTATACGTGAATCATGCATATAAACTCCAAAAAATGAACTAAGTGCAAATATGCACAATTAAGAAAATACGGTTTTCTATAGATTTAATTTAATGTGATCTAATAAGAAATAAGTAACTTATCCCGAACTCGAATCTCTGTGTCTTAGTGGGCCATCCCCCGGATGAAGCCTAACAGGACTCTAATTCTTGGAAAGAGCTAATCCAGTTGGTGACTCTACACAAAGAGACGGCGCATTGGGGTTTGAACCAATCTAGAAATGTTTTCTCTTTCTCTACCAAAACTTTTTCGAGTCCACGACCTGGTACTTTATTTTTAAAATGCCCTAGTGGACCTCGCCTCTCATTCTACCCGCTCTCGGCCTACCGCTCCGTGTCACCCACTCACAGCGATATACAGTCTTCCCGTCATAAGTGTGATACGAACCTTATTAACAAATGTAAACACATGTACAACATGCCTTTCATTAACATGTGTTTTGTCATGAGACTAGACGAGGTTAATGCCAGATTGGAGACACGTTAGAGGAGTCGTACAATTGAGTACACACATCTCGAGAAAGAGAACTCCAATGGATTAGCAATTGCATGAGATGCAAATGGATGGGTTCCAACCATGGTTATCTTTTTATTGCTTGAACTACTATAGTGGGGGTCATGATGAGTGGCTATGGATTCTACCTATTAAGGAAAATTGGTTCGACCAAATTTCTTGAATTTAAATAGAAGGGGCTATTTGAATGTTAAGAAAATAGTAGGAATTATGTATTTAATCAAAGAAATTATATTAAATGCATGTACATATACTAATGTATAAAAAAATTCTATCTTAACCTTCGCTCAATTATTGATAACAAATTAGATGTTTCAAGCTTTACTGATTGTTTCAGGGTGGTGAGGATAGTCCTCAGATCCAAAAGGATATCTTATGTTCTAGATGAGCCCCTCCTTGATGAGCCTGATGCTGAAACTGATGCTAATGAACATGAGGCATGGGAGTTAAGCACAAAAAAGATCGTGAAACAACGGCATGTATAGTGCTAGCAACCATGAATTCTGAGCTTCAGAAATAGCATGAGAGCATAGACCTCAATACCATGATTCTCCATCTTCGTGAGCTCTTTTCAGAGTAGGCCAAGTCTGAGAGATTTGATACATCAAAACTCTTATTCAGAATGAAGATGCATGCTAGCACTTCAACACCACAACATGCTCTTAAACTACTGGGTTATATAGAGAAGCTGACTCAACTAGGTTTTGTGAAGGATCACAAATTATGTGTGGATCTGATTCTTATCTCATTAATTGATATTTATTCACAATTTGTAACTAATTATTATATGAATAAGATCAATGCCGCACTGCCCGAGTTGGTTAACATGGTAAAAATGGTAAAGCCTAAGATTCGAAAGGATCCTAAGGCTTTACTTTTGGTTGAGAAAACCAAACCTTCCAAGGATGGTTCCCGTTTTAGAAAGGGTCTGAGCACGAAGAAGAAAATTAGTAAGAAGAAGAAAAGCAAGAAAGGAACTGCAAATGTCTGCTTTCGATGTGGCAAGGCCGGCTACTGGAAGAAGGATTGCAAGGTTCAGATTTCTGAACAAGTGAAGAAGAAGCCAAGTGAGGCATCTACTTTAGGTATGTTCATGATAGAGAGTTTCTCTATAGTTCCCTATGAGTCTACTTGGGTATTGGATATTGGTTGTGATACTCATATTTGTACTTCTATGCATGGATTGCGGAATAGTAGGAGGCTTACAAAGAGGGAAATTGACCTAAGAGTTGGAAATTGAGCACGGGTTGTTGCAACAGCTGTAGGGATATATAGCCTTCGTTTGCCTAGTGGCTTAGTTTTAGTTTTGAACAATTGCTATTATATTACTGCTCTAACTAAGAATATTATTTCTGTTCCACTTTTAGCAACAGAGGGATTTGAAATTACATTTTCTAATAATAAATGTCAAATTCAAAGTAATAATATTCTTTATGCCTGTGGAATATCTGTGGATGGTATTTACATTCTAGATACTAAAATGGAAATTCTAAATATGAAAATTATTAAGAAATCGAGATTGGATAATGAGAAATCCTAATGCTTACGGCATTGTCGTCTAGGCCGTATATATGCGACTCGCTTAACTAAGTTACACAAATGTAGAGACTTAGGCCCAATGGAATGGGAATCCTATGGTGCGTGCGAACCTTGTTTAAAAGGGAAGATTACTAAGAAATCCTTTAAAGGAAAGGGGCAGCGCGCCGCTAGTGCTTTGGAGATAATACATTCCAATGTATGTGGTTCAATGAGTGTTAAGACACATGAGGGTTTCTTTTACTTCATAACCTTTATTAATGATTACTCATGATACGGTTATCTATACCTAATGAGGAACAAGTCTAAAAGTTTTGAGAAATTCAAAGAGTTCAGAACCGAAGTAGAGAAATAGCTTGGGAAAAGTATCAAGACCCTTCAATCTGATCGAGGTGGTGAATACTTAAGCCAAGATTTTCAGTATTATCTAAGGGATAATGGTATTTCATCCTAGTGGACACCTCCTTATACACCCCAATACAATGGAGCGTTAGAAAGGAGAAATCAAACCCTACTCGATATGGTTCGGTCCATGATGAGCCAAGCAAAACTCAGCAGATCCTTTTGGGGTTATACACTTGAGAGTGAATTTTATATTCTAAATAAAGTGCTCTCTAAATCAATTGATCAAACTCCATAAGAATTATGGTATGGTAAGAAACATGCTCTTTCTCACCCTAGAGTTTGGGGATATCCTACTTACGTAAAGAGGACAAGTTAAGATAAGCTAGGTGCTAAGTATGATAGGTGTCTATTTGTAGGTTACCCTAAGGAGATAATAGGGTATACCTTCTTTGATCCCAAGGAATAAAAAGTCCTTGTTTCTAGATATGCTCAATTCCTTGAGAAGGAGCATATAGTTGTGAAAACTAGTGGGAGCAATCTTGAGTTAGGGACTCAAGAAGATCAAATAGACAATCAACTGATTATACCTAAACCTGTTACACAAAGATAGTGTAAGCATGGAACAGCCTACTATAATACTAACATTGCATAGGTCAGGCTCGGCTCCAATCGCTCCTGAGCAATACGAGTTTCTCATCACTAATGATAAACATCTCTTTCGATTATGATGAGCCTAGGACTTACAAGGAGGTAATGGAAGGCCCAAAATTTGATAAATAGCTTACAGCCATGGGGTCGGAGATGGACTCTATGTACGAAAATTAATTTTAGAGCTTAATTGATGCTCCAAGTGGGATTAGGCCCATAGGAAGCAAGTGGGTTTTCAAGAAGGAAACTAACATAGACAGTAACATAATTACCTATAAAGAAAGGTTGGTTGCAAAAGGCTAAGTAAAAAAGAAGGCGTTGACTATGATGAAACCTTTTCACCATTGGCCATGCTGAAGTCTATCAAGATACTCCTTACCATCGAGCTCATTACGATTATGAGATTTGGCAGATGGATGTGATGACAACATTCCTTAATGAGAATCTAGACAAGGATGTGTTCATGGCACAACTCGAATGTTTTAAATCCAAGGATGGCTCCAAGGTATGCAAGTTGTAGAAGACCATTTATGGACTTAAGCAAGCATCAAGGAGTTGGAATATTAGGTTTGACAAGACAATCTAAGAAATTGGTTTTGTGTCAAACGCTAATGAGCCCTATGTATATAAGAAGGCTAGTGGCAGTGCGATCATTTTCCTTGTATTATATGTCGATGACATATTACTAATAGGAAACGATATTCCTTTTCTTCAGAAAGTTAAGTCATGGTTGTCAAAGAATTTCTCCATGAAAGACCTTAAAGGAGCAGCTTTTATACTTGGTATAAAGATCTACCGAGATAGATCCAGAAAGCTGCTAGGTCTTTCGCAAAGTACATACATAGACATGGTTTTGGCTAGATTTAACCTTGAGCAGTTAAGAAAGGGTTATCTCCCAATGTCTCATGGGATTAACCTTTCTAAATTTGAGTATCCGAGAACACAAGAAGAGAGACTAAGCATGAATGGATTACCCTATGCCTCAGCATATAGTGGATGGGCTAACTAAGCCATTGACTAAGGTTAAACATGACCAGAATGTTAATGAGTATGGCATGAAGCACATGGGTAATTGGCTTTAGTGCAAGTGGAAGATTGTTAAACATGATGTATGCTCTAGAGGTAATTAGGGCGATATGCCTTTATTAGCTATAATGTACAAATGGTTTCAGATTATTAATAATAATAATAAAGGCATCTTTGTTTCTTATTAATGCTTTTAATTAGTTTATGTATCTTACTGGTATCATATATGTATAGTATTAAATATTTATATATGCATGGATGAGACAAAGTCGGTGACTACTTCATAGTTTAAAAGTGCGAGGACGTAGTCAGAGTTATGTGGTGTGAGAACTACATATTCATGTTACTATGAATAGACTAAATATCCCTAGTTATAGTTTAATTGAGAATGGACATCAATGGAATGGACAGACTAGCATGTGTAGGCTTACTCCTTAGATTAGATCCAAGTAGCCAATCTCACGAGCTGAAGGTGATACCTTGAGTTAACACATGAATGTATTTGGGTAATACATTAGAGACCACTATAAGATAGACACTCAGAATTAACTATATCCATGTGTTAGTGTCATCTGTTACAGCAGTAGCAGTCAAGTATCCTTAGACCTGAGATACTAGTTTTATTGTGTTTGAGTTAATATACTTTGAGTCATACTTATTCATACCCTAGCGATCAGGATGTGATAAGTATATAATTACACTTATTATCAATATAATTTTACACACTAAACACTATAGTTTAAGTCATTTTTATACTTCATATAAAAGATTTCACGTGGTATGTAGTTGTTTTTAGTGCAAATGCAAATACTAGGTAAATCTTGGGAGTAAAAAGATCTAAAGTGGAATTCTATGTAAAAAGAGTGAAAAAGGTGTGAAAAGATGCGTAGATCTTAAAGATTTGGCTCAGGATCGAAGCTGTCAAAGATCAGTGAAGTTACAAGAAGAATTCTAAAGAAAAACATAATTCACTGCCATGAAAACAATTCGTGGTCGTGACTTGATACACATCAGAAGCAGAAAAATGTCAAACAAAGATTCACAGTCACAACTTGTATATCATGATCATGACTTGGACTTTTTTTAGCCAAATCTTCTTAACTACCAATCGCCAGATAAGAATGATAAACCGCCATCAACTACCAATGAAAAGACACTTATCAGAAGTCAACCAATCATGAATAGATGCCTATCCATTATGGATAATAATAAAGCTTCTCAACCAATCACAATGAAGTGATGCCATCTTTTGCCAATGGACACAACTCTTCATTTGGATAGAAATGCAACCCTTCGAACTCTATAAATAGGACACCAAACCTTACAAATTTCATGCAGAGTGCTTGGTACAGCATTAGAGTGCAATTATAGGTTTACGTATAGTGTGTGTGTGTGTGTATGTGTGTGTGTGTATAGAGAATAAAATATCTAGTTTTGCTACATCCATAAGTGTTAGCGAGAAAATGTTTAAGTGATTCGAATCCTTATTTCGATTACTAGATTTCTCTATATTCTCAAGTGATTGTTGCATAAGTGTACTTGCAAATCACTTATCAATAAAAGTTTTCATTCTTCAATATTCGTTTGTTCGATATTCACAAAGAATAGCATCCTAGTGAAGGTTCTGTACTGGCTGAGATCGAATTGAAAGCAGACGTAGGAATTGCGGCAATTGACGAAACCCATTTAAGAGTTGATACGGTTTGATAAATTCTAGTTTTCACTTGCATACCTTACAACTTTGCTTTGCTTTCTACTTATACTTTCTCTTTCAAAGTTTATGATATGTCTATGTGTCATAATGCATATTTCGTATTAAGTCTTTTATATTATTCAAGTTATATGCGTTTGAGATAATTTTAAGAGTAGTTTCGGGGTTAACAATATCATGTATAATCACTAGATCTGTGATATAACGTTGTTTAGTGAGCCAACATTTTTGGAATGGTAACTTGCTAAATATGGCTATGTGAGAGCGACCCGTACTAAGCATAATTTGACATTGTCTAAGTTTATATAATTGTCTTAATTCGTTTGCGCTAGGTTTAGAAAAGTTAGTTCATGTGTTGCTCTGTGGTGAATAATTGAACTCTGGGTGTTTTGAATCGAGTCTGTTAGATTAGTTTAGTGAATCGTAACATCTTTGTTAAACTCGCATGTTTTCTCTACTACATATTTAGAATCTCTAGTCTTCCATACATATATTTAGAATCTCTAGTCTTCCATACATATATCTATCCATTCTTCATTCTAATCCTCCCAACTAAAATCTAAAAATATTTTATTTTCTTTATTCTATTTTTCTTGTTGATCTTTAGAGCGAGTCCTTCCCTATGGGATCGATATCTTTTAAAACTACACCGTAACTGTATACTTGCAGTGGTCACCATTTTTCTATTTAGATAAGCGGTACTGACAACACCTGTTTGTATTTTGAACTTATATCTTATCAGTAGGAAAGTGGGAGATAAGTTTTTTGGCTTCATTATTAAATAAAAAATCCTAGGAGTTATTAAAGTCGAAACCTTGCGAAAAGGATGACACGGGTGAT
>CATIWQ010336714.1:0-23343 GCA_949673415.1 Euphorbia schlechtendalii | reverse complement strand
ATATATATATATATATATATATATATATATATATATATATATATAAATGTATGTATGTATGTATGTAAAAGTTTGGAAAAATATGTATCATGAATCTTATTTTGAATTACGTTAATGATAAAGAAAATATTTAAAAGCGACATAATAAAAAATAAACGATTTGATAGATCAAACAAAAATAAGAAAAAACAATTAAAAGAAAATAAAGAATGTAAAAAAGTAATTAAAAATATTTTGAATGAGTATAATGAATTGTAGTAAAAAAAATATTAGTTAGGATAAATCCAATGAAACTTTTTTAAAATCAACCATTAACAAATATAATGCATTTAAATTCATGTGACTCAAAGCAAAGTCTTATCTTCGAAACCTAAAAATAATCGGTTATTTGATGTATAAAAAGAATCTATTATTGACATTATGCATGTGTGTTCGTGAATTATATTATTTAACATTTTAGATCCAGCTACATCTCATATAGATACCGAGTATATATTAGTTTCTTTTAAGTTAAAAATCATGTATAAAATTTCAACATTAAATTTATTTTTGCCATTTATAAAACCAATTCTTTCAAGTTAACTCATAAAAAAATTTAAATTAAACAAAATGCATATTTGGAAATTGCTTTTTTTTTTTCTACTTTATTTGTTCAACTTCTTTACATGTTTTTTCCCTCGTTCTTTAGAAAATTTTAAATTTCTTTTTGCTACATTAAAATATAAGCAATTGTAAAAAAATGCATTCTATATATTTTATATTGAATTATTTTTCATAAAATAAGAAAAAATTTTGTAGACATAATTTTTAGAAAAAAACAAATTCTAATACCAAAATACCCAAAATTTACCAAATATAAAAAAGAGTCTACTCCTATAGATGCGCTCCACTCTCCCATTCCCCTAGTCTTTGTTAACTTACCCATTGTTTTCTAGGTTTTCTTTTTTTCATCAACCAGACCATATTTTACAGTACCCGAATACCCAATTTTTTGTTTTGGCAATTTGAATTCTCTTTTTTGGTCACGCCATAGGGTTTATTTGGTCATATGAAATTGTTCCCCTTTTCATATAAAATCAACATATAGTAGCAAAATTGAAAAAAAATAAAATCCCAGCCCCCCTCTTCACCTTACCATGGCCATAACCATGAATCAATAGGTACAGCTGTGTTGATCTTCCCCTATCCTTTTAAAGGTACATTACCATTACCCTCTTCTTTGTTAATTTCCACCCTCTTATGTAATGTCACATTTTGTATTCTTTTCGCTGTCAATTTTATGACCTAACAACTAGCTTGTAGCTACAACCCTGAACAAAAAAGTTGTAATTGTGCAAAAAATTGTTAAAGATGAAATCTTTGAATCTAAATCAGAGAACCCATGTTTAATTTGGATTTCAATTTGGACTTTTTGTGTTATTCGTTATGTATTGATTGCATGCATAGTTAAAGTTCCGATTTTTATTATTTTTTGGGGCTGGGATCGGACCCACCATTTTCAGGGTCAGTGAATTTTTGCACATGGTTGATTGTTGATCTTGTATCTGGGCTTGGGATTTTAGGGATTTAATGGTGATTTTGGGTAAAATGTGCAAACTTTTTTAATGGGTCTATTTGATCAGGGTTTTAGAGGATTTCAGGTGTGTTCCTTTGATATCTGTTATCCTTAATTTTAGTTATCCGTTGATTTGACTTGTGGTGTTGACTTGTACTACATTATTTTGTTTTCGCTAAGGTGGATTGAGTTGTGTTGTGACCATTGGATGATGTTGTGTTCTTTTCATGTGTTTGTCTCTGCCATTTTCAATTTTTTTAGGCTAGTTTTCAGTTTCGCAAATTAAATTACTGTGAAAAATGGGACTTTTAGCAAAAAAATTATGAATTAAGATCTTTTATTGATCAAGATGTCGAATATGACGTTGTATTTCCACTTTTGTTCAAGGCAATATAGCAGTTTCTGCCTGCACTAGAGTAGTTGAAAAAAGTGTCATGTTCTTGTGTATAATTTATATACAGAGCCTGCTGATATGATTTGCAGATGATAAGGAACGTTATAAAAAATATTGAAAATAGCAGAAAAAACTGCTTTATTAATTGTTGCATTCACATTGCTTCTGGTTGTATTTATTTTATCAAACATTACAAAAATGGTACATATATTAATAATATCATCCCAATGATTGAATATTATCTGACTTTATGTAGTGAATGCTTAGTTTTCTAGAAAATTTGAGATTTATGGAATAAAAACAGTTCCACAAGTTTCTTGAGCATTATTCCTGCAAACCGAAAATTAATGTGCGCTGTACAAACATCAGTAAAAATATATCGGGTCGTTGATTCTGGAGTATGGACATGATTATTTATAAGTGTTATTGGTGTTGTTGATTGACAGCTTTTAGTGTTTGCCTGAATGTGTTTGTTCAAAATAATCTATATTGATATTGGTTTGGTTATATTAAAATGAATAATATAATAACAATACAACTCTTTCTCTATGTGTTTTAGTAATCAAATGTTTCTGATTCTTTGACAAATAAATTTTTTATATTACATTTGCTGTTATTATGCAGGCTTCTATCTTAGTGTAAATTATGGAATTACTTTCGAGTGCTGGTGTTAGCGATGCTGATCGTACCAAACAAAATTCAGGAACCGATTTGGTTTACAATGGTGAAACTGATGGCATTGGCCATCGAAAGCAAGTAAAAATGGCGGATTTACCCGTGGTAAATGTGGACGAGCCTCAAATAGGAACTGCATTATCTGATTGCCAGGTGGAAGGCCAAAGATTTTCAGGGGATTGCCATGATGTTGAAGATGATGATTTGAGTACACAAAATGATTGCACAGAACCCCCCGATAACCATCAAATAACTGTAGATTCTATTGAAAGCGAGCCGAGCAATTGTAGAGATTCGGAGTCTTCACTCTCTGAACCCAAGTGGCTGCAACGAGACGAAGCCGTGGCATTATGGGTCAAGGTAACTGTTGAATCCAGCTCAGCATGAGTTAGCTTTTGTCAAATGTATATTTTATTTTAGCTAAATCATTATTCAGGACTGTTGTGTATTTGGGCTGTAAATGAACAGAGCTACTCGTGCACAGTTCGATGTTCGGCTTGGTTAAAGCTCGTTCGAGCTCGGCTCGTTAATGAACGAGCTTGATCGTGAACAAAAATATACGTTTGTTGTAATAAATGAACAAAGCTTGAACAACGGGGTACTTGGCTCGAAACTCACGAACATGCTCGATAAGTGGCTTGCTGAAATACTCGCGAACTACTTGTGAACAAGCTCGTTAAAAGGCCCGTGAACATGTCCAGAAATACGAATATTATAATTATCTTATAAATATTATAAGTATATTATGAAAAATAATTATACATATGTATATATGTAGCATAAAATTTGAGTATTTTTAAGAGATTTAATAAGTTTTAAATACATAATTTTATTCATATAGTCAAAACATGATTTTAAGTTCGAAACAAGGCTCGAGCTTGTCGAAAATTTAATTTACATGTCAGGTCAAAGCTCAATCGAACAAAGTTCGGCTAAGCTCGATTCAAGCTCTGCTCGGGCTCGGTTTGACCAAGCTCGAGTTCGGATTGGACTCGGTTTGACCAAAGCTCGAGCTCGGTTCAAGTTCGTTAAAAATTTAACGAACAGAGCTTTCGGGCTCGGCTCGGCTCGTTTACAGTCATACTGTGTATATTGAGTGTAAATTGCTCTTTTAACTCAGTGCTAGAGTATGTTTATTTTCGCAGCATCAAACAATGCCAATGTAACTAGGTGTTACTCAGCATCGGCTCTAACTCAGCATGCATAAAGATATACGGTATATATACACTTATACACTAATATCCGATTTTTACTGCAGTGGAGAGGAAAGTGGCAGGCAGGGATAAGATGTGCGAGGGCAGATTGGCCATTGTCGACTTTGAGAGCAAAACCCACTCATGACAGGAAAAAATATTTCGTGATATTTTTCCCACACACTAAGAACTACTCCTGGGCAGACATGATGCTTGTTAGATCAATCTACGAGTTTCCTCAGCCAAATGCCTGCAGGACGCATAAATTCGGCCTAAAGATGGTTAAAGATTTGAATGTCGCGAGGCGGTTCATAATGAAAAAGCTAGCGATCGGCATGCTGAATATTGTCGATCAGTTGCATCTTGAAGTAATTCCGTTTTATTAAAATTTGCGGTTTGATATGAATATTCTTGTAAATTGACTTGTGGATCTTCATTCTTTCAAGGCTTTGGTGGACACTGCCCGGGAAGTAATGTTCTGGAAGGAATTTGCTACGGGGGTTGTGCGTTGTAGCGGTTATTCAGACCTTGGACAAATGCTTCTGAAGCTGGAAAGTGTAAGTTTTTATCCTTTTTGAAAGGTTTTACTTTTCTTGCTCATTACATTTTCTAATTTCGGAAATATTCTGCTATAGAATTAGGCTTTGCTTATAGTGACGCGATGTCCCCTTTTTAAACAGATGATAATGCTGCGCTACGTAAATTCTGAGTGGCTGCAACAGTCTTTTCATTCTTGGGCACAACGATGTCAGGCTGCCCAAAGTGCTGAGTCAATAGAATTGCTTAAGGAGGTAAGGATATGAAACTATTCTAAGATGTTTTATGTATATAATTTTATACATGTTAACAAGTTTGCAGTTTTTTTATTACTATTCCGAATCTCCAAGAATGATTTGATTGATTTCTGTTGTTTTAGTTAACTGGTACGCTCCATGATTGATAAGAGGCCAACTGCATATTCACCCACCCAAACTTGGTTCAAATGGCCTAATGCCTCCCTGAACTTTTGAAAGTTTCTCTCAGACCCCTGCACTACGCAAAAGTGTATCAGTTTGCCCTCTAAATGCCTAGTGTCATGTTCTAGTTCTTTTGACTTTTCAAAGATAACATTTTCTCTTTCCAATCAAAAAATGATAAGTGGCATTCATGGGCAAACTGATAACTTTTACCAAGTTCAGGGGCAAACTGATAAATTTTTGCCAAGTTCAGGACACTGAGAGAAATGTTCAAAAGTTTAGGAGGGCAGTTTGCCATTTGTGGCGAGTTTTGGGGGGCAAAAATGCATTTAGCCTAGATAAGAAGATGTTGAATTAGATTTTCTGATACATTGAGCAAACTGAGAAAGCGCATTTCTTAAATCACTTAATCTTTGATTAGACCTTTGTTTCTTTCTTCACATCGCTGGTGTACTTTAGGCATTCACTGCTTATAAGCTACCGTTTTTTTATATTTGTTCAAATGGGTGCCCACTACTTTATTCTGCATTAGTAAAAAATTCTTTTTCTTTTTCTCTCCCTAGGAATTGGCAGAGTCCATCTTATGGAACGAAGTCAACTCTCTTTCAGATGCGCCAATGCAGCAGACATTAGGCTCCGAGTGGAGAAGCTACAAGCACGAAGCTTTGAAATGGTTCTCAACTTCTCGATCTTTATCTACCACTGCAGACATAGAGCTGAAGAGATGCGAAAGTCCCTCAAGTGCGGGCCTTTCGGTTTCCCGAAAAAGGCCCAAGCTTGAAATTCGCCGCGCAGAGCTGCATTCTTCCCAGGCTGAAACAACCGATCCACTCCAACCACTTGCCACTGAAACCGACTCTCGGTTTTTCGGTATTCGAGACTGTACAAAAGCCACAAGCGTAACATCTGAGATCAGTAAAGCAGATGAAGTTAAAGAACGAGCCACTCCCTTAGAGTCGTCCCCTTGCAGTGTAGCCGACAGATGGGATGGCATTGTAGTTGAAAAAACTCCGGTAAATGATGTCGCGAATAAGAAAGCTTTAGACTTTGGGAGCAAGAATCGGCAGTGCACTGCCTTTATTGAAGCCAAGGGCAGGCAGTGCGTTAGGTGGGCCAACGATGGTGATGTGTACTGTTGTGTTCATTTAACGTCTCGTTTTATCGGCAGCTCCACTAAAACCGAAACAACTCCTCCAGTTAATAGTCCAATGTGTGGAGGAACTACTGTTCTCGGCAATCAATGTAAACATCGGTCCTTGCCCGGATCTTTGTTCTGTAAGAAACACGGGCCCCGGGTTGACCCTACTTCAAACTTAGCCAACAATGTACTAAAGAGAAAGCTTGGGGAGTTTATTCCGGGGTCGGAAACCTCATATTGCAAAGATGTGGTACTTGTGGGACAAGTTGAAGGTCCAAATTTCGAGAATTCCTTTCAGGATCATAGTAGTACAGAGGTGCTGCATTGTATTGGCTCGAGTATCGTTGGTAGCGATATCTCTTGCCGTGAAACTCCAAAGCGATATTCGTTGTATTGCGATAATCATGTTCCCAGCTGGCTGAAGCGAGCGAGGAACGGTAAAAGTAGGATAATCCCGAAAGAAGTGTTCATCGATCTTCTAAAAGGTTGCGTTTCCAAAAGTCAAAAGCTTTGCCTACATAAAGCTTGCGAACTCTTCTACAAGCTCTTCAAAAGTATCATGTCCATGAGAAATCCAGTCCCGATGGACGTTCAACTTCAATGGGCGTTATCCGAGGCTTTTAAAGACTCGGGTGTCGGGGAGCTCTTGTTCAAGTTGGTTTGCACTGAAAAAGCGAGACTTGCAGAAATGTGGGGATTCACTGGTGGCGAAAATACGCGTATTTCCGCCATTAACGACGAACCGCCAGCTTTGGAATTGGCTATCGATAGTAGTAGCCTCGGCAGTGACGAAAAATCGGTCCGTTGCAAATTTTGTTTGGAGGAGTTTCTGGATGATCAAGAGCTTGGCAGCCATTGTATGGACAATCATAAAAAGGAAGCGCAATGGCTGTTTAGGGGCCACGCGTGTGCGATTTGCTTGGATTCATTTACGAACCGGAAGCTTCTAGAAACCCACGTGCAAGAGAGACACAATATGGAGTTCGTGGAACAGTTCATGCTGCTACAGTGCATTCCCTGTGGCAGTCACTTTGGGAATGTCGAGGAATTGTGGCGGCATGTCCTTTTAGTCCATCCTGCTGAATTCAGGATGTCGAAAGATTCCGAAAAGGAAGCATCTTTGCAACAAAATCTCGAGTTAGGTTATCCACTCACAGTGGATGAGGGTTTAGGTGATAGAAAGTTCTTGTGCAAGTTGTGTGGCTTGAAGTTCGATTTGCTGCCCGATCTTGGTAGGCACCATCAGGCTGCTCATATGGGAGCGAATTTATCGAATTCTCGGCCCCCAAAGAGAGGAATTCATCATTATTCTTACAGATTAAAGTCTGGGAGACTTAGCCGACCTGGATTTAAGAAAATTCTGGGAACAGCAGCATATAAGATCCGGAACAGAAGCAACGCTTACTTGAAGAAACAAATCCAGGCACAAAAGTCAGTTAGCATCAACGATTTAAGAACAAATCCCGCAATTTCTCAGCCAGAAGCTCTTGGCAGGTTGGCAGAATCGCAACGCTCATCCGTTGCGAATATGCTGTTTTCCGAGATCCAGAAGACGAAACCTCGGCCAAGTAATCTTGAAATCTTAGCTGCTGCACGAGCTGCTTGTTGTAAAATTAGCCTAAACGCCTTTCTAGAAAGAAAATACGGAGATTTGCCTGAACGATTGTATCTCAAGGCTGCCAAACTTTGCAGCGAGCATAACATTATAGTGCAGTGGCATCAGGATGGCTTCGTTTGTCCCAAAGGATGTAAAAGTTTCGAAAATCAAGGATTATTGTTGCCTTTGATTCCCCGTCAAAATTATGCTGCCGTAAAAGAGTCAGCAAATTTAACTGATAACTCGAACAATGAGTGGGAAGTGGATGAGTGCCATTATGTTATCGATTTGCCTGATTTTAGAGAGATACCTATTCAAAAGGTCAGTGTGTTGTGCAAAGATATAAGCTTTGGGAAGGAATCGATACCAATAGCTTGTGTAGTGGATGAGGAGCTTGTAGCGTCTGTTAATGTCTCACCCGATGTTTTCGATGGCCAAGTTTCGAACTTTACGTACATAGCAAGGCCATTGCTTGATCAGTCTCATAAGCCCGATATTGAGGTATACTTTACAGCCATTTTGCGACATCCTTTCGTGTTATTGCGTTTTTTAGGACATTCTGATTGAAGTTTTGTGTTCCCCTTTTTGCAGAATTTGCAATTGGGATGTGCTTGCCCTAATTCGCTATGCTTACCCGAAAGATGCGATCATGTTTACCTCTTTGACAATGATTTTGAAGATGCTATAGATATTTACGGGAAATCGATGCATGGCAGGTTCCCATATGACAAGAATGGGCATCTTATACTGGAGGTAATGTTATATCATGTTTTGAATCAATTACTAATTAGGGTAAACTTCAAAAATTATCCTGCGGTTACACTCATTTTCGAAAACATGCCCTGCGGTTTGTAACCTTTGGCAAAAAAAAAAGGATTTCCAATTTTTAATCAGGTCATAAAAGGGGGTAATCTTATTAATTTTGAACTGAATTTCTGAAGCTTATTTAGTAAAAATACAATACACCTGAATAATAAAATTTTGAATTTTTTTGAGAAGCACAAATGTTCTTTTTAAATTTAAATGCGATGACAGTTTAAAAAAAATCATTATAAAATGAAGAATTTCCGAAAATTACTCAAGTTTTGATGAAATTTTTTTAAATAATATGGTTAAATTATAAGAATGTTAAATTGATTGAAATACCTCCTCCAACACTATTGTTTTTAATGAAAAATATTTGTTTTTCTCTTTTTGCTAACGGTTACAAACTTACAAACCACAGGGCATGTTTTTTTAAAAAAAAATTCCACAAGGCATGCTTCAGAAAATGAGTGAATTTACGGGGCATGTTTTTGAAGTTTACCCTACTAAATATGATTCTATGTTTTAATTTTTTTAGTTGCTTAGACTATGTTAATATGTTGATGATTTCTAGCAGGAGGGCTACCTAGTTTACGAGTGCAATCACAAGTGTAGCTGCCCTAAAACCTGCCCTAACAGGATTTTACAAAACGGATTAAGAGTGAAGTTGGAAGTCTTCAAAACAAAGAACAAGGTGAAAAAAATATCGTCATGTTATTTCTTCGGCTCTCTTTCTCGCTTTTTTCCTCACTTTCTTTAAAAATATACAGGGATGGGGAGTCCGGACATGTGAACCGATCCTAAGAGGGACGTTTGTGTGTGAATATATTGGTGAGGTTTTGGATCAGCAGCAGGCAAATGAAAGGCGTGGCAGGTTTCATACGATAAAAAGATGCAATTTTTATTTTTTTTCCCAAGCCTTTATCTTCAACTTCTAATCTTTAAATGCCGATTTTTGGCCTTTCAGATACGGCAAACAAGGTTGCAGCTATGTGTATGGGATCGATGCTCATGCCAATGACATGAGCAGGCTGGTCGAAGGCCAGGAAGATTATGTGATCGATGCCACCAAATATGGCAATGTTTCGAGATTCATCAATCACAGGTTAGCACTAAGTTACAATGTTTCTAAATATTATATGTCACTAAGTATACCGTGATGTGTCGATTACTGTTAGGTTCTCGATCATTTACAGTGTGTACCATAATGTAGATAGATCTGATTTTTACGAGTCGATTATGATACTTGTTTGGAAGACTGTCATTTCCTGCCTCTTTTTATAATAGTTCATGGTTGTTGATATTTTATCGCTTGTTTTGGTAGCTGCATGCCGAATCTCGTGAATCACCAAGTCCTAGTCGACAGCATGGAACCTCTGTATTCTCACATTGGCCTTTACGCTAGTCGAGATGTAAGCACGCCCTCCAAATATCATCAAATATTAAAAAAACACGTCTTTCTGCGTTTATTTTTGGTGCTGACTCGATTCATTTATTGGCATTATCATATGAAAAAACAGATTATGTCCGGTGAAGAATTGACGCATAATTATCACTACAATTTGATGCCCGGAGATGGGATTCCATGCCATTGCGGAACTTCAAAGTGCAGAGGCCGCCTCTACTAAATGAAAGTCGATATCTTTTCGGTCTCTTCAAAACTAAATCTGCTTCGATTCAGGTTTTCATGTCTAAAAATGGATCAAATCACATGTATGGCTTTGTGGGGCCGGAAAGTTTTTGCACTTCGCATCGCAGTTGCCGAGTCCCTTAAGTTTAATTTAGAATTGCAGATTTTTTTTTTTGTTTTTTGTTTTCTGTTTGAATTTTGCTGGTTTGTGGGTATTCTTTTGATTAGCCTGTTAGTAGCACATTTTTGGCTGAAATTTTGTACCCACATGTAAATATTTTGAGTTTTCAGGCTCTCCTTTTATTGTAGAAGCAGTTGCAGTTCTAGTAAAATTGGGCGCTTTGTTAAATATTCCTCGTTTTTGTTCATTTGATTTGTGATCTTGCAAATTCATAATCCTTCGGTTTCAAAATAAAGGTGGGTTGTCAATAGCAAAATCACATTAATTAAAGTAATAAAAATGCTTATTCACCTTTATGATTTTTGTTAATTTGAAAGTTATTTGGATACTTTATTCTTTTAATCATTTTCAATGTGCATTAAATAAGGTTAAAATGGATTAAATATTTAAAAATGTGTATTGAAATATGAAAATAACATTTATTTTGAAAATTTTTTAAGATTATAAAAGGTTAATCGTTTTGAAATTAAGGGAATAGTAAAATTTTCATTTCTTAAACGTGGAAAAATCAATTTGCAATTTGCAACACACGGTATAAGTCGCATTTATACCCGAATTTGTTGATTGACTACAGTCACATTTTTATGACTATCGTACATACTCGTGTATTACGTGTCGAGTTTGATGGCGAGTAATGACGACATCGATATGAAGTGGTGTGAAAGAAGCAGATACTGAGAAGTTAAGAATGAACACAATCATTAGTGTTTTGTATAGGATTAAAAATTATTGAACAAAGAATAAAAGGAAAGTGACTAATTAAGACAAAATAAACTAAGAGCAGCAACTCATGTCCTGAAATGAATTCTAAGATAGAGACATGGCATTAGCCATTGGCATTGGTTGCACACCACTTTCTTCTCATGTTGTTTTCATGATTGTATTTCACATTTTCTTGTCTTTTCATTTTGCTTTCGGGCAATGGAGGTGTCGGGAAAAAAATATTTTCGGAGGCTGCAAAAGTATATTCTGAAAAATTTTCAAGGAATTTATCAGTGATCGGAGGGGTTGGTGCTAGTTGAAGCCCACCCTTGCTTCGAGAAGATTATAGCTTTTCAACAAATCTGTAGAAGATATTTCACTACTTATAAGCTAGTTAAGCACATAGGATTTATGATTCACATGATGAATTATTTATGGTAACTTATATTTTAAGTAACTTATGAACTAAAATTTCTAAGTTGTTTTTTTCCTATATTCAAGCAGCTATGAGCACTCAATAGTTGACCCAGAAAACACAAATATACATTAATTTAATATGTACACCACAACATTTATATTCTTTACGGGTCATTTTAGGCCATTTAAAACATTCTACAACTTATAAGTTGCTTAAAAGTTAAGCTTATCAAATAATTAAAAAAATCTACCAGTTGTACTTGTATATTATAAACCATTTACGAAATACGCCGTTATTGATTTTTGAATCGGTTACATAAAAATTGCATATATCATGAATCAGAAACACATCCTTAGAAAATGAAATACAAGTTAATAGTTGCAACTTACAATTACAAATAAGGATATTTCTATACTTTGTAATAAAAAAAACATGTGAAATTTGGCTTACACAAAACTAAGAAACTTAAATAGTGAAAAACTTAACAAATAATAAACCGAATGTAAGCAATTAATCTCTAAGGAACCTGATTTTAGGAAAAAAACATCAACAATCTATATTGGTGTATCACGAACTAATAAGTTAAGTTTTAGTGAAAATTTTAGCATTTATGTTATCGTATAAGTGAAATCTTCAACTATTCTTTTTGTTCATATAACATACATTTTGTTGGACCATATACATCATTACCTCCTTAACTTGGTAATAAAAGCCGGATATTACCCAAATTGGTAAAAGGATCAGATGGTCCTTCAACTTGGTAAAAACGAATCACTTAACTTCCTCAACGTCACATGTCAAAGTCTGATTTGTTTAACTTTTCAAATTTGGCTTTTTTTGATTTTTCACAACCAAAAGTTGACACGTGACATTGAGGGTGGTGTGTTTTTACCAAGTTCAAGGTATTATTAGGAACTTTTAAAAATTTAAAATTACATCTGACTTTTATTGTCAAGTTAAAGCTCGATATTATGGCTTTCAATAAAAAATACATATATAATAATACTATTAAAAACTTTAATATTTTTAACTGCTCATTTGAGCTTTTTAGTCACATTTTCCTTATAATTATTATATTAACTTTCTGCTTAATTATATATAGTATAGTATTTAATTATTTGTAAAAAAACCCAAAAATAATAATTTATAAATATATCATCAAGGACTTCGAAAATGCGAGTACCTTGGTTACATGATTAAATAACACAATGACCATCACATGAAATGGTGGACCAAAATTCCAGGCAGACCATTTTCTCTACTTTTCTTCATTATGATGAAAACGTGACCCTTTATCTTATATACATATTTACTCATATTTTTTTTTCTATAGTTTTAATCATTATATGCGTTCTCCATCATTGATCTCCAACTATTCAATTCACTTCGCTCCTCCATCTCAATAACCTAATGAAAAAATATAAAAAAAGAGAAGTTTCACGTGAATATTTATAAACAAAGCTCAAAAGATTTTATCGTTAATTAATACTAATTGTTTAGCTATTTTATTATTGAGGTGAACCGTTCTTTCTCGTCAATTAGAAATAAGAGTCATAATTATATAAACTAAGTTTATTAAAATCATACAGCTACCAATGAATATGCCAAATGATAATGAGTTGCGGACACTCTTCAGATAAAGATGGTGATTACCGTTCTCACCTTATCCTCGATAATGAGTATAAAATTAATTTTCTATTATGGAGAAGTTGAAAGGGTGATGAACAACAATATGTCAATATGTATATTGCTCACCTCATAGATAATTATATGCGATTTTGTTACTGAAAAAAGGTTGAAACAATAACCAAACATAAAAGGCTAAATTCTCTTACGATACTTGTAACATACACACAATTTGAAAGATATTATTCACTCTTATATAAATTTAGCCTTTTTCGTATTTTTTAGCTTTTTTTTAAAATAAAAAAAATGGTCAACGATTTTAGAATTCCTCTCTGGGTCTACTTACTTACCTCACATTTATAGCAATGTTTCATTTTCAATATTGCCTTGAACTTATGCAACGTAATTGATGTTTTCTTGCTCTTCTTTTGATAAAGCAAAATATCAAAATCTTGCATTACAAGGAACAAAAAGGAAGAACAAAATCTACCATTTTATATGAAATCATTTATGCTTCTTCTTTTGCTTTTTTTAGTGGGTGTTACATTTGATTACTTAAATACTTATGCCAGATTATAATAAGTTCTTCTAATCAGGCTAAAGGGATTCATGCAATGTTATAAGGTATATTACACCCATGGTACACAAGCTATTGATTGTAACAATTTGGTTCTAAAACTTTATTCATGTACATTAGACCTGTTCAGCGGGCCCGCGACCCGACTAACCCGCCCAGGCCTGCCTTCTATAGGCCGGGCTTGGGCAAATATAGTACAATAGAAATTGGGTCTAGCCCAAGCCCACAAAGCCCAAAGATGTGTTAGGTTATGATTGAGTTATTTATATGAAATTTTGACCGGTCCGGTCCAGCTCGATATATATTATTATTTGAAAATATACATTTATATATTATTACTTATAATGATAATTTATTGGTGAACTTGGGTTGAGTTAGGGACTAATCAGACCCGGTCCTGACAATTTAAAGATCCTAGGTAAAATAATATAATAATTAATAAAAGTGAGCTCTCAGTAAAAAAAAGTAGTAGTTAAAAATTATTTTTATGTAGAACCTAGGATTTGATCTCAAGACCTCTTACATTAATATTAAGTAACTTACCAATTCATCAACATTAATTAATGTTCATTTTTATCATTTATATATTAATTACTAAAAATTTAAACATAAAAAATATTTTTAAGCCAATTTCAACTAAGGGCCCTGGGCGGGCGCACCCCTTTCACCCTGCCCAGGGCCGGCCCTAGTCATCCATCCATACATTTATCATTCTCACATCCATTATATTCAAATTTTGGCACCATCCAACTTTAACTAAACTCCTAGGCACCAAATGTTTTAGGGCATTACCTATCCATTGTTAAGATGGTTTTCTTCCTTGACTTGTTAGTTTGACCATTTGTACATCTAAGCATAAATTTATTCATACATGATTATATTCAAGATATTATCATTAGCCTAGATCTTAGAACAATTTGATCTTCACATATAAACATTATATCAAGTAAATGTACCTTGATCCATGATGATCAAGAGTGGTAATATTTCCAAATAAAAGAAATCATCATAACGTGTATCTTTACAAAATCAAATTTCACAAACTTCAAATTTCACAATAACTTAACAATGCAATTCCAAATTTAAGTAGCATTTTCTGAAACTCCGTCTACTGTCAGCACTAACCTCACAAAATTTCTTTCAAATAACATCTTTCGGATTTGGGAAAACAATTGCAACTGATCATAACAAGTTTTCTAAACAATTCAATTGAAATGACCCCTATAGTTTCAATTTTTGTTTTTTTTTGTATGTTTCATGGCCTCTATTGGGCTTTAGTCTGAGAGCTATCAAATTTTGATTTGGGAGTTCCGGCCCAATCCTTGTCTGAGCTTAATGGGACAACACAAATATCTGGTTTTGGTTATTAGAGAGCTGTCGTTTGTTATTAGCGGAATACGAGGTTTATGAGAAATAAATGAGAGAGATTGTGTTCAAAATATGCACGCAAAAATATTTGCAACTTCAACGTTACCCGGTTCAAAACACTAAACGGCTCAGTATTGACATCGCTTTATCATAGATTAATGTGGCAGTCCAAATATTAACCTATATTGCTCCTAATCAGTACCTTATTCCAAATAAATCATTAATGGATTTTTCCGAAATCAAAGACTACTTTTGCAGTTATGACATCATCTTCTTCAGCAATTTTTTAAAATTATATAAGCATTTTTTTTATCAAATTTTGTTGATTGTGAAATTTGAAGACACAATCAAGCAATTTTTAATTTTTTCAAAAGATGGTGCCCTAACCACTAAACCAAAGGCTAGTGGTTTGTCTTTCAACATTAGCTTCTGCTACTTATTTTTGGTTTAAGGATACGAATTCGTTGTTGTATCATTTCATTTCAATGAAGGAACAAGAATTAATATTGGTGCTTGAATGAGATGTAGTATTGGTTTAAAACTTATGTAATTATTGAGGGTGATGACAAAATTGTGAATTGTATTTTTAATTGCATAATTTTTATGACAAATAATTAAAAAAAATTGCGTTGTAGAAATCATTATTAATAATAAAAAAAGTCATTGCGTTTGCCGGGAGTCGAACCCGGGTCTATTGCTTGGAAGGCAATTATCCTAACCGTTGGACTACAAACGCTTGGTGATTGGCTGAAAAAAAATAATAAATAACAATAGTATCGGTTGGTCAAAAAATGATTGGAAAAACTATTTCATTATAAAAATAGGACCAAATCCACCAATTTTTTCATCAGTTTAACTTATCTATCCAAGACACTATGAAACGAAGTTAGTTCAAAGTATTAAAAATCTCTATCCGCTTCAATTATGCATTTGTGGTATTCATTACGCCCGTTGGACTATATTATAGCGATAAATTGCATTATGTTAAGTTTGCTTGTAATTACCAATGTTGTATTATCTCATCGATCATCCTTGTATAAGAGAACGGGATAAACTCAATTATGAAAGCTTACTAGAATTATAGGTTATGAAGGTACATCATATGCCCAAAAGTCATTATCAACTCGAAGTTAACTTTCTATCACAAATTTAAAATGGAAAATTGAGTTTTTTGATGTAGAAAAATTGATCAGTGAAACATATTTTTCGATCCAATTTAGACCATATCATCTCACATGTTAAATGCGCATTAAACTTTGGGAATGTACAGTAATAAAAGATCCTTCAATTTAAAAAAAAAACTAAAACTTTAATAATTCCATATCTCAAATCCATAGATAATCTAACATAAGAGATATACCAATTAATCTAAATTCAGTAAATATTTAATTTTTTTATACTGTAGGACAACAAAATAAAAAAAAAATATTAAAAATCCGTGATCACACTCTCTGCTCAGCATTGAGGATCTTTCTTTAAAAAGCTCTTACTGGCCAATGACCAATTTGCCCCTTTCACTAAGCTTGTTATAACTATTTTTTTAATTTACACTCATGAAAAGAAAAGTAAGCTTCTACAATGGAGTATGGAATATTGGAAGAGACAAATCCCGCCGGCTTGGTGATGACACTGCAGAGTGACATTCTTACAGTGTTAGAAAGCTACCTTCATTTTGGAATTTTGCATACAATTGGACTTTTGATAATTTGTGTTTCTTCTTCCATCCAATCCAATTTTCACCTATTATTATGTTTGTTTTCTTTCTCCTGGCTTCTTCTTCCTCCAATTCAATTTTCAGCTTCAAATCACCTACCACCCCAGGTAATAAGTAATTCCTCCGTTTCATTTTTTCAAATTGTATCACTATTCGATCATATTTCTAGTTTGGAAACCCTAGTTCCCAATTTTATGTGGTCTTTTTACAGTAAAACGAATGATTATTTTATGCATTTTGTGAGTTTGATCTTTATTTTGAATTCTGCTTATGGATCTTATGTAAATCCATTGATGTGTAGTTCTTCTTCGATCCAATCATGTCCAGCTGCTTTGTATTATGTTCCGACGAACATTAGCAGCAGCAGCGGCAGCCTCCGGGAGGCTGCTTCTTTGTTCAATTTGAATGATAGTTTATTAAAGAGGACAGCCGAGGGTTTCTTAATTTTAATAAATTGCAGTTGCTCAGCTAATGAAAATGGAGTTTTCAGGTGGAATTTGGATTATAGGGTCCGGCCTGGGGATTCATGGGAGAGAATTAAGCAGAAATTTGGGTCATTTTTGGTGTCGAAACCGCGAATTAGATTGATTGCTTCACAAATTGTGGCTTTGGATGTATTATGTGGTTGTTCTAAAAGTGGGTCAGTGGTTACATACAGGGTTAAAACTGGAGATACATTGTTTACTATATGTTCTCGGTTTAAGACGGATTTGAACAAGACTACCAAATTGAATGAGCTAGACCATCCCGAACTTATTCATGATGGAGATATTCTGTTTATTCCAGAGCCAAGTAAGAGAACTAATTGTTTTCTTTATCATGTTATTTGTTTATTTATCATCTGTTGTGTATCTAGTCCGCTTATTTGTCATAGAGTTTGAACTTAACTTAAACTAATAAACATGTCATTGAGCAATGCATTACAATTATACATTTCAGAGATATAAGTGAATACTGCATCAGAAGCAGATGGGGAAATTGATTTTTCGATTGGAAAATCCGAATTAGCTTCTTATATGTTCGGTTCTGAAGTGCACATGTTTTATTTTCTATTAGTACTTACATAGTGGGATTACTGGAACCAGTGTGTTGAGTTCGTCTAGTATTCTCTCGGTGCTAGCTGCTAACTGATTTCTCTTTCATCTTGCATTGACTCTACGACTTACACTAGCAGGTCTTCAAAACCTGATCCTATTTGAACCGGACAGAAAAGGTCAGTGAAAAAGCTCCTTGTATGTGTGTGTATTTGAAGTTTCGTTTCAGTTTGTTTTGTAAACTTTCAAGTTTCATTGTCTTTTAGTATTGCAGCGGACATCTAGATCATTGTTTATGTAATCAAGTTTCCTCTTGTAAAATGTTTCTATTAATTTAGATTTTATTGTCCTTGCCTTGCAGATGCACATTCCAGAAAAACACCGAAGTCTCTGGTTTTTATATGCATAGGAGCCATATGTGCAGCTTCAATTACCGTAATATCAGTAGTTGGACTATGGAAGAAACATAAAGCGAGAAGAGCTCGAGAAGCAGAATCTTTACCACAGAGACTAGATCGTTTAAACCGGAATCGAGACGATCTCTCTATTTCGAAAAGTAATTCAAAAACCAGTCTTCATTTTTCGTTTTATCTTTCATGTTTAAGTGCTGATTGGTTGTTTTCATATTCATATGGGATTACATTGCAGAATCAGTAGAAAGCACAGCTTCTTCAATAAGCTCAGAGAAATCTACTGTCTTCTCTTACTATGAAATCTGCGAGGCAACTTCCAACTTCAGTGTGAATTCGAAAGTTGGCGAAGGATCATATGGATCAGTTTACCGTGGAAAATTGAAGGCAACTGTAAGTGATACTTAGTTTATGTTATTATGTTACTCAGAGGAATGTTCGGGATTACTTATATCAGTATGTCTCACGTAAACATATGTATGTATGTATGTGTGTGTGTGTGTGTGTGTGTGTGTGTGTGTGTGTATCTATCTATCGAAATGGATGCAGGATGTTGCAATCAAGCAGATGAAAAGTAGCAAGTCAAAGGAGTTCTTATCAGAGCTACATATTCTTTGCAGAGTTCATCACAAAAACTTGGTATTTTTTCTTTGTTTATCCAAATGAATTCGTAAAAAGTTTCAGAGAAAAGACCTTGAGCTTTTTTTCTTTGTTTAAATTTTTACCAGATTGAGCTTATTGGATATGCGACTGGTGGAGACTCTTTGTTTCTAGTATACGAATTTGCCGAAAATGGTGCATTAAGTGGTCATCTTCATAATCCCACATTACGAGGTTCGGATTATGCAAACCCAAAATTTTCCCTAGGTCAACACGGATAGCTTATATTAATGAAAGTAGAACCAGTAACTATAAATGTGTAGGTTTTAAGCCTCTTCCTTGGGTTGTAAGAGTACAAATCGCTGCTGATGTGGCTAAGGGGCTTGAGTATATACACGAGCACACGAAACCATACTATGTCCATCGAGATGTAAAGACCAGCAATATTCTTTTAGATTCAAATTTTCGTGCAAAGGTAAGATTTAACTAGCTGTAATATAATAATCATTTTACGACTTCTCATTTGTACTTTATCTCGCGAAATGTTCTTCAGATCGGAGATTTCGGTTTGGTAAAATTACTTGAGCATTCATCAGATGCTCAAACAATGGCGTCTAGAATCGTTGGCACATTTGGTTACCTTGCTCCTGAGTATGCACTTATATGCATTCATGGTCATTATTTTTACTCGAAAATTTTGTCTCAATCTAATGAGATGATCTAATTATTATAATCTTGAACATTAGGTATGTTCGAGATGGGTTTTTGACAACGAAAAGTGATGTATATTCCTTTGGAGTTGTTCTTATGGAATTATTTACTGGCCAACCAGCATTAAGTAAGGATCTTTATGAAATCGAACAACACAACGAACATCGTTCTGTGGTACAATACGTAAGTATACATATTATGCGCCTTTTGACTCTGATACCAAATAAAAAAATTTCAGTATACTGGCGTTTTTTTAATGATATAATAGTTCATTGTTTATCGTTAATCTGTTATCATACATATCATACAGGTGCTATCTGCATTTGATGATAATGCCGATGATCCTTTTGCCAAGCTCGAGAAATGCGTTGACCCGAAACTAAGCTGCTATCACAAAGATTCACTTCTTCGGGTATTTGTTTTCGATCTTCTTATATAACTGTGAATGAAATCGATAATCTTGGACTTGACTTTTTCCTTGTTTCGGGTTTTCCTAGATGGCGCTATTGTCGAAAGAATGTGTCGACGAGGATTGGACGAGGCGGCCGGACATGAGTAGAGTTGTAATGTGCCTTTCACACGTTTTGATGAACTCCAAAAGTTGGGAAGAATTAGAAGCCAAACACCAAATAGTCTAGAGCTTTTGCCATTATAACGTGAAATGAAGGTATAAGTGTTGGTGTAGGTTACGGTGGTTTTGTTTTTAACAAAATAAACTTTACTTTTTATTTTATTACCACTGGATCAATCATCACGTGCAAAAAGTAATGGATACTTTTTGTTCTTGACAAATTCACCTAAGAATTTGCCATGAGTGTTGGTTTGGGGTAATTGTGATTCTTTTTTCTAAAAAAATGTGTTTATGAGGAATTGGTTTTAGAGGCGTGGAATGTTTCTAATGCGCCTTTAACTGGATATCAGGTTAAATTTTGTATTTGTATATTAAAATTAAAAATTGATTGCGTTGTAATCAAGTTCTTGATGTAATTATTCATGGAAAAATATAAAATATTGATTTCAAATGTAAATAGGAAATTTAGTAAAGGCTTAATGTTTGTTGTTTTAATGTCTATAAGGCTGTACCTAGTGTAGTTCATGCATTATACAGCAAATTGTTTTGGTTTTTTTATTACCATTTCCAATCCAATTTGCTGAACTTGTAACTAGCAGTGACAAATTCTAGTAGATTCAGAAAGGCAATCCGACTAACACTACATATTTTCTCAAATATTACTTTTGTGTATCTTACTATTTATATCATATATAAAGTGTTGACTTATTTAATAATATGACCATATGGTAACACGAAAACTGAGTCATCGCTCCAATTTGCCATGATATATTGTTGTGCAATGATAATTATTTTTTCAAGAAAACATTTTTGGGTTAATGGGATTAGAAAATGAAATTTCACCAACAAAAAAATAACCTGATAATGAAAAGGTATAAACTATAATGCCAAACGTCTTCTTTATTAAAATTATTGATAAATAAAAAGACAAGCGAAAATGTAATAAATGGACCCCAAGAAAAAAGTAAATAATATGCGCTCCCTAATATACTTCAAAAGTTGTACTCGAATATTATTGTTTCTAATTTTTTTGGGACACAAATTTATCACCACTTTGACAATATTCTTATGTTTTATATTTGTTCAATTTGATTCTACAGGAAACTCTTAGTCGTATATCATCAATTCATTGTTAGAAAATTATTCGTCTCTTTATTTTATTTCACATTTTTACTTGTTAATTTTGCACGCATCTGAATTGTTATATAAATTACCTGTAAATTCTACTGAAATGAATAAAGTTTTGATGTATGATTAATTACATCGAACATCATTACACAAGTTTTCCATTAGAGATTGATTCTCAAGAAACATTTGAGTCTATAGTAACGTTTTAGGCTAAAAGAAATAGAAAGTGTTTTAAATTTTATTGAAGAATTAATTTGTTCCCTAGTATAAAAGTTTCATATTTTCAGGAAACAACATGTTTACTCATAACTAACAAAACTTAACTAGAATTTAAAAGACGCGCGTCATTAAACATCAAAAAATCAAAATTAACTTAAATCCATTTTATTGAGTAAAACGATGTTATAGGCTGAGTATGCAGACTATAAAAATGGCTAAGCATCTATATTTTTTTGATCTTGATTAAAGTAGACTCTTACCACCTTCAACTATCAAATATGTCAAGCACTCTTCTAGACTTATTTAAAATGTATTAGTTTGCCCTCTTAATGTCACGTGTCAACTTCTGGTTGAAGAAAAAAAAATCAAACTAATGACATATTTGAAAAGTCAAACTAATCAGAAATGCAATGAGAAGCTAAAGTGACTCGTTTTGAACAAGTATAGGCCGCTATCTGTCACATTTCAAAGTTTAGGATGCCAATATCCTATTTTAAACAAGTTTAGGGGTGTATATACATTAATTCTATAAAAATCACCTTTTTCTTGTTGGAAAATTTGATGTTTTAAGTTACTTTTAAAAGGTCTTTTTATCCCACATGGGAAACTTAAAGTGAATGTTTTTAGTTTATATTGAGTTGTCTCTTATGAGCTTGTAAATTGTGAGAGATACTAGGTGAGCTTTCACGCACATGAGAGAAATGACTCAAGACACTTTCTAGTGCAAATCGTTCGATACTGCGTGGGAAATAAAGCCCTTAAATGAAACATTTTATTATTTTTCCTGAGAAAATAATATATTTTATAAGGATAATAGTTTTGGTTTTTAAAATTCCTTACCTATAACTGATGGTTTTAACGGCTATTAATTCTCAACAGCTATCTGTATTGAATTTCCAAATGCTACTTTCCATTTAAATGTTAAAACGTTTTTCCTTAGCTATATCTCTACAGTCATTTTTTTATTGCCTATATAATGCTATCTTTCATAAGCTGTTTCGTAATATAGAGTTTAAAAACGAATTGCAATCTCTGATATTCTTGTTCTCTGGATATAAACATAGCCTCTCTGTTTCTATGCCCTCTCTGTTTATATAGAGGTGAAATGGTAGTCCAATCCTGGAAGGAACTATCGAAGTATCCTTAAAGAGCAGTATTTAGCACGGCTCCACTTTATTCACACCACTGCTTCCTCTTTTATTCTTCAAGTTCAGCTTGTGTACCAGGATTTTTCACTGTATATTCCCAACATTTATAGTTTGTTTCTAATATTAAGAAACACCATACCACCTATGATCAGCTTAATAAACGATTTGTCCTGGTTCCTAAATCCCAACACTTGTTGTGCTTCAGGACGTGATCTCGAGCGTTTGCCCACCCGTACATCTACTGCTAACTTTGTCCACGTTCCGTTTTGATCCATCTCCCATACATGAGTGGTTTTGGATCGTATTTGTTGAATGAAGTTAATGCCTGACTCTCTGAATTTCATGATAGTTAAAACATCGTACAAGCATTCCGGGAATGAAATTCGCCCAAAAGTCTCGTTATTTAGATCATAGAACGTGATAAAAGGAGGATTATTCCGACAGGGTGTACTAGGATGACGATAATAGGAAACCCAATGAAACCAAGAATAGTTTTGACAAGAAATACAACTCCAAGAGTTGGAATAAGCGAGTATAGGTACACATAATTGCCTGCGGCTGTTAAGAAGATTGTTAGTATTTTGATGTAATTGAATCGATTAATTAACCAACGCAATTATAACATTTCATTGAACAAATTGGAAGTGTGCGGAGTGAACACCTGATCGGGTTTTATTACGATACCAAGGTACAACCTGCTATTTTTCCAAAAAGTCATGTATTTGCAAAACTTATCATTTTCTCGAAAAGTTGTGTGTTTTCGGATGGTTTTTTCCGCCATAAAAACCTGGTATTGGACGATAAACAGATACGGTTCATTTTCATCTTTTCAGAACAGATCCTCATTCTAAGTTCTTGTCAGAATTCTGATTTTATCCGATTGAAATATTAAATGGAACCGCCAAACAAGTTTCAACCTGGAAGTGTTTCACGATTTCAGATTTATTCGTGTATTTTCCCAGCAAAGATTTTTTAATCCACACTAGTATCATCA
>CATIWQ010336692.1:0-20149 GCA_949673415.1 Euphorbia schlechtendalii | reverse complement strand
TAAACATATACATAATGTTTTTAGCACACGTGACACATCATTTCATGAAATTAATTTGGGTATAAATGGATTCCCCATAATAAATTCAAATGATTTGACTCTTAAGAGAAAGTGAGAGATAAATACATGTACTTAGACAATACGTGATAGCAATTGCTCTATCATACAAGGATGAAAGATCAATGGAAAGATCTTTAAGCATGAAACGTCCACTGACTCACGCAAAGATCAAAAGGATTGAAGCTAGAATAAGGCCAAAATGTCAACCAAGCAAGTTGGGACCAAACAAATGGCGCTATACCACAAAGAAGGAGTCAGATCATGGAACACGTTAAGAACTCCATCACAACTCCATTCATAAGACCAAACAACCGATGTAATGCCACAAAGAACGAGTAGAATCATTGCACACGTCAACAACTCTGTTCATAAGACCAAAAAAATGATGTAATGCCGTTGAACACGTCAACAACTCCATCACCACCATTCACAAGACTAAATAACTAGAGCAATGCCACAAAGAAGGTCTTGGATCACCATCATTTGTGGGATAATCAAACAAGAGTCAATGATAAGATAAAAAGGAGTCAGACCATTGAACACGTCAACAGTTCCGTGACAGGGCTCGGTACTATTTTTGGGGCAATCATTGCACCATCAAAGGAAATGCCAATGATCAAGACCCGTCATCACATACACCTCAAGACCAATAAAGCGGCATGATCACCAATTAATTAGTTAGAAATGATGAACGAAATAACGAATGAAGTCGTGGACATGAACGATGACTGATATACCAAATCTACCAAGTCCTACACAATTGCTATCATGCATAGGTGAAAGAAATAAATCAATGAAAAGAAGTACGAACAAAAAATAAATTTGTATTTAGCTTATCAATTAACACTTGGTTAGTTGAGCAAAAATTAGGGCTTCTTTTCAAAATAGAAAAAATAATCCGCTGAGTTGAAAACCGTAAAGGGCGGCTCAGGAAAAACTTAGGACATCGAGAGAGCCACATTAGTTAGAAAACCTGAAAGGGCTAATTGATGGCAAGAGTCAAATCATTTGAAACAATTATACCCCTATTAAGTTCATCAATGAATTGTCATTTTTGTTAAACGTTAAGCATATGCTTATGTTGATTGCTTACATGCTAAATGGTAGAATATCGCAAGTAAACATCCAAAAAGTTAGGACAAGGGTGGATTGAAAAACAAAGAAAGAATAAAACAAAGAAAAATGAGTCTGCTGGATTGAAAACCTGAAAGGGTGGTCCATGCAAAAGTTAGGACAAGGTTCGATAGATTGAAAACTCGTAAGGGCGATCTATGCAAAACTTAAAATGAAAGAAATATCGAATTCATCATCTCCTCCTCGGAATGGTACGAGGCATCATATACCTTCAACACTTCGGGTAAATAGCTTCCAAGCGATCATCGCCGACACAGCACGGGATCAATGACCCATTCAGACTTTCCTCAAACCAGATTCAAGCTCAGAACTTGAATCTGATACAACGAACCCATGGCCGTCACTTTGAGGAAGTCATCAACGGAATCCCCAATAAGATAAACCCTAGGGGTAACCATGCACCAGCACAAGAAAAGGCTCCTCAATGGATGAAGCCCACGACGCCTATAATAAACGAACATATATCATATGATAAATATTGTTCATGCATAAAAACATGTATACATCATGACATTTATAGGCAAAAAAGATGTCGATCTGGGGCAACACCGTGCTAGTAAACAAGACTTGCACCTCGACATGAGGAACCTACAAACAAGACGATGGCCCACTCAAGCCTAAAGTCAACATTGCAACAAAAGCACCCTACAATAAAACATACCGAATTGCTATTAAACTTATTTATTTATCATGTTTTAATTTTTGATTAAAGGGGTAAAAATTTTTACTTCTCATAAACTCAATCAAATAATTAAAACATTCATCATAAAATGTATTAACATTATACTTTTCTATGATTTGTTACAGGAAACAAGTCACCATCCTATTAAGGAAATTCAAAACATAACCGAAGGAATAAACGTTTATCTCAATGGCGGAAGAAAGAAACTGCCTCATTTATCAACCAAAGAATGAAACAGTTGCCAACTACAACAGGGACGTCACAGAAAGAAACGCTCGACCCGCCCACAAGGGACATCAAGTACCTAAGGGATTCTGAAGAAGGAGACGGACAACCCTATGAAGACACAGTGCCAGAAAGGAAGGCCTATATCATCACCAATTAGGAACAAGAAGTCACCAGTCGCACCGGTCAGGTATATTCTCAATCACTCCGCTCTTTTCATGTGATAATATTGGTTATACAACCAGCAATTATCACATGAGGGGCAGATGTAAGCACTGGATTTTGTACCAGCTCACGCGTTCAATGATGATGGCTTTTCGGGATATTTATCCTCAAATCACATGATTTTCGACCGTTCAAGGATCTTCAAATGGGAGTCTTCCTTGTTGCTGAATTTAAAAGGACTTTAATTCAAAAATTAACTAAAAAATATAAAAATACATAAAAAAAACTTGAAAACTCCATAGACAACCGAATTCGGAGCCTGCCTCGCCTATATTTGGTGAGGCATAGCACACCAGAAGGCCAGGCGAACTTCACCAGCATACAGGGGCTTAGCGGACCTCTCTAAGGTACTGGCGAGGCTTTCCAGGGGCCTAGTGAACCTCACCAGGGGTCTGCCGAACCTCGCCAGACCCGCTAGCGAGGCTTACCTCGCTAGGGAGTTTGGCGAGCTCGCCATACTCTTTGCCGAGGTTGGCCAACCTTGCCAAAGGGATTGGCGAGCCTGCCAGCCTCTCTGGCGAGGTCACCAACCAATTTGGCGAGGTCGCCAAACTTTTTGGTGACCCTGCCAAACTTTTTTGCCTTTTTTGGATTTTTCAAGATTTTTTTTCTAAATAGTCGAATATTTTTGGATTGAAGGGGGCTCGAAATTTAAGAGAAAATTCTCTTCTTCAGATAAAAAAACACAAACAAATACTTAAAATATTTTCTTTTCTTCTAATATTTTCTTGGATCCAAAACACATTTGAATCCCAAATCTCTTCATCTTTTAATCAAATTTCTTCATCTGTTTCTTCTTAAATCCTCAGATATTCTTGGGTCTAAAAAAATTTAGAACCTGAGTCTGATTATCATTTGGATAAATAAACACTTATTTTTCCACATTAAACTATAATTAAATCAAAATGAACGAGGAACACTCCCGGGGATCGAACGGATATGCCGAAGTGGATTCATACCACAAGGGTAAGCCTGTGATTCCTAGAACTGCGAATTCCAAGCTCATCATCTGCTTCATCTTTTTCTAATTTTATTTGTGGACCTAGGAATATTTTTTATTTCTTTTTATGTAAATAATGTTGTAATTCTCTTCTTCATCTTTATTTGTTTTCTTTATTTTTTTAGTATACCACAACGAAGGGAATTAAAATTATTCCCGCATAACAGATCTCACCTTTTACCATGCGGTCATTTTCACTAATAAAATTGACCAACATACGTGTAAATAAAAATGAACTATTTTTATTTATAATAACAACTTAAATCGTCGATGTTTTAATTAGGCCACACGGGCCTTGCTAAAATCAAATCGAACATATGTGCCATATTTCGTGCTAACCTTTATGGATGTAGGTTAGATGAATGCCTAGAATTTATGACTTTCCTTCGAGTATTGCATATAGTTTTACGGAAAATGTAATTAATAGGTTAGCGGGCGGTTACATCCCTCGATTTTTGGAAGCCTTGTAATCTTTATTGTTGGCATTTATTTTCCGCATGTACTTACTACTTTGTGGATGATTTATTATTTCGCATTGTGGATGGTTTATCATTTTGCAATACGTGAATCATGCATATAAAGTCTAAAAATGACCTAAGTGCCAATATGCATAACTAAGAAAATACGATTTTCTGTAGATGTAATATAATGTGATCACATAAGAAATAAGTAACTTATCCCGGACCCGAATCTCTATGTCTTGCCTCATATGACTCTAATTCCTAGAAAGAGCTAATCCAGGTGGTGACTCCACACTAAGAGATGGCAGATTCGGATTCGAATTGATCTAAAAATATTTTCGCCCTCTCTTTCAACCTTTTTCCCGGGTCCCCGACCCGATGCACCTTTTCTCAAACACCCCGGTGGATCGCGCCTCTCATCTTTGCGCGCTCTTGGCCCATCGCTTTGTGTCGCCCGCTCACATCTGTCTCCAATGGGGAGATTCGAAAGATTAAAAGAGATGAAAAATTGAAGATCAACGACCTCGTAAAGTTTGTAACGGCTACTTCTCATAGCTTCAAAGTATAAATAGAATATTAAAGTAGACGTTCAAACTTGGTGAATCACCTCGAATTTATTAAGAGTTAAAATGCTACGCAAATTACTCTAGCTTCCAAAGAAATTCCATTGCAAGCAATCAACAAACATCAAAAGTTTTTATCTGTTTGTAATATAGAGAAATTGCTTAGATTAACATTGTAAGGATTAAACATTTCTATAAGTTGAATTCAGTTTGTTTTCTTATATTAATCTGAGTGTCAATTTGGGAAGGGTACCCAAACTGAGTTGAGTGATAGTTAGAAAGGAAGGTAATTTCTGTAATCATGTCTACCTGCTGTAAAGGCTTCTTCGCCTATTGAATGAATGAATCACTAGTGGATTAAAGCTCGGAGATGGTATCCGGGGACTGGAGGTAGGCTAGCGGCTGAACTAGGATAAATCTCAAGTGTTGACGTTTTAACTTTAAGTATTTAGCTTTCCAGCATTTTGCTCATTCATCTCTCACTTATTCACATTCTTACTTGTTATCCAATTTGTGCTGAGTAGTCTTAATCAGCTAAAGATTGAAGATAAACTGTGCCAACAAAGCTGAACAATTTATAAGTTTTTATATCGCTTTCAGCACGCATACTCAGAACACATATAAAAATTGAACTTGGCGAATAACTTTTGAAAAACCCAAAAGTAACCAAGATAATGCATTCACCCCCCCTTTGTTGTTGTTTATAACCTGAAGGTTTTACATCCCAGGATGGCTCGATGGTATGCAAGTTGTAAAGGTCCATTTATGGATTTAAGCAAGCATCATGGAGTTGAAATATTAGGTTTGATGAGACAATCCGAGAAATTGGTTTTGTATTAAATGCTAATGAACCCTGTGTATATAAGAAGGCTAGTGGAGTGTAATCATTTTCCTTGTAATGATGTTACTTTTCTTCAAACAATAAAGTCATGGCTGTCAAAGAAGTTCTCCATGATAGACCATGGAGAAGCAGTTTCTAAGTATAAAGATATATCGTGATAGATCCAGAAGGTTACTAGGTCTTTCTCAAAGTACATACATAGAGAATGTTTTGGCTAGATTTAACCTTGAGCAGTCAAGAAAGGGTTATCTCCCAATGTCTCATGGGATTAACCTTACTAATATGAGTATCCAAGAACACAAGAGGAGAGACTACGCATGAATGGAATACCCTATGCTTCAGCGATAGGATCCATCATGCATGCTATAGTATGCACTCAGCTTGACATCTCACATACGTTGAGCATCACAAGCATATTCCAATTGAATCTAGATGAGAAGTATTGGATGGCCGTTAAACTATCCTCAATTACTTACGAAGGACTAAGGATATGTTTTTGGTTTATGGAGAAAGTGATCTCCCTGTGAAGGGATACACTAACTCTAGTTTTTAGTCTAACAGTGACGATTATAAGTCTAGTTGAGTTATGTGTTTATGTTAAATGGAGGGGTAGTTGTTTGGAAAAGTTTCAAATGGGATATAACTGCTAATTCAACCACTTAATCTAAGTATATAGTTGCTTCTGAAGTAGCTAAGTAATGGTTGTCTGGCTTAAGGGATTTATTGGCGATCTCAGTGTGATGTCTAGCATTGTAAATCCAATAGTGGTCTATTACGATAATAATGGGGCTATTGCTCAAGTGAATGAACCACGGTCTCGTTAGAGAAATGGACATGTACTCAAACAATACCATCTCATCCAGGAGATAGTAGCTAGAAAAGATATAAGCTTAGAAAAATTCCCTACGGGTCAAAATCTAGAGGATGGGATAATGAAGCCATTGACTCTGGTTAAGCATGACCAGCATGTTAACGAGTATGGCATGAAGCACTTGGGTAATTGGCTCTAGTGTAAGTGGGAGATTGTTAAACATGATGTATGCCCTAGAGGCAATTATAGTGATATATCTTTATTAGTTATAATGTACAAACAGTTTCAGATTTTTGCTATTAGTAACAAAGGCATTTTTGTTAGTTATCAATGTTTATTTAAATTATGTCTGTCGCTAGTATCATACATATATATGAGTGTGTGTGTGTGTGTGTGTTATTGATAAGACAGAGTCCATGACTACTTCATAGTGTGAAAGTCTGAGGACATAGTGGGAGCTATGTGGTGTGAGAACTGCACACACGTCTTACAATGAATAGTTTAAGTATCCCTAGTCATAGTTTTATTAAGATCGGATATCAATAAAGCAAACAGACTAGCATGTGTAGATCCAAGCAGCCAATCTCATGAGCTGAAGGTGGCACCTTGAGTTAACACATGAATGTATTCGGGTAATACATTGGAGACTGCCATAAGACACACACTCGAAAATAACTATATCCATGTGTTGGCATGTATTATTGCAGTAGCAGTACAAGTATCCTCAGACCTGAGATACTGGTTACCTTATGTAGGAGTTGCTATACTTTAGGTCCTACTTATTCATACCCTGGTGATCAGGATGATACGAGTGATTACGGGTATAGTCATGATCACTCGTTGGTAAGATGAGTAGTCAAGATGGGATCCATCGCTAGTGATGTAGTGATATAATGGGAGTTGTACCTTAAGGCCTCTTGTTGAAGTGACACACTGATAAACTTGTGATCAGAGTATAAGTTTGATAGAATGGGTTTCTAGTCAATCTTGATACATTATGGCGAGTGGTGTTCTTCGTTAACAAGTCAAATTCCAGGATAGTTATGGCTATTACATGAGCTAACAGTTAATCGAAGCTCAATAAACTAGATGGTACTTAACTTGATGGAAGAGGTGTATTTTATTGGTTGCTATTGCAAAACCAGATCATGTCATAAGCATGTGATGTTTTGAGTAACGGGGGATCATATGCCTTTGCTAGAAAGCCCATTTGATTAGGTTCCATATCGCTCTGGAACACTAAGCTTGAAGGTTCTCAGATGGGAAGCCAATTTTAGGTCAACCTATAGCGGCTCTATACTTTGGGATCCTATGAGGTCACGCACTTTAGGTCTCTACCGGACTAAGTGAAGAACTTATAGACAGAGTCTATAATGAGAATAAAAGGAGAAGTCAAACTCAGTTGGATGGACCATATTTTGGTCGGACCAAAATGTCAGAAATAAAGTGTAAAAATTGAAAGATTTCTACAAGTAGATTTTACGAGAAATTTCGCTAGGGTCCACAGAGCAAGAAGGCACAAGTGCTAGAAGTGCTCCTTGGCAGCACTTGGGAGAAAGCCTGTAAGTAAGCCTCGCAAGTGCTGCGAGCGATTGCAGAGGCCCGCGGGCTTTTGATAAATCTCGTAAAGTCCACAACAGGTAGGGCAAGCCCATGCGAGGGACTTGCCTTACGCGGCAAGCTGCTCCGTGAGAAAGTTGGACATGTCATAGTTCTTTGCATACACAAATATAGTTCTTATAAGGAGTATGATTGGAGTAAAGTAAACAAAATCCCAACCCTAAGACGTGGGTACCTAAGAAAACTATTTTGCATGTGTGCCTGAGATCTGCCGATGACACTAGAATATGGTATTTAGATAATGATTGCTCGAGGCATATGATAGGTGATGAAAATTAGTTCATCACATTGGATTGTAAAAGAAATGGAAGTGTCAGTTTTGGAGACAACCAAAAAGGAAATATTATCATATACCTCCGTGCACTTGTTTAAAATGCATAGTTTGACTTTCCCTTCATTTCCATGTGTCAGTTTCAGGTTGATTTTACCTTTCAAAGATTTCATTTTTCTGATTTTTTTTTTCTTTAACAAAAAGCTGACATGTGAAATTAATTTGGAGGTGGGGTCAAACTGGTGCATTTTACACAAATTCAGGAAGATATCTAATACATTTGAAAGTCCAGCATGAAAAGATCCTTTTTAAAACAAATTCATGGAATAATAGATGCATTAAGCTTAGAAATCATATACCTAGCATATTGACAACACATTGCTCAACATCAACATGTGTATGTTGTGTCGGAGAGTGCAACTACTTATTAATATCCTTCAAGAATGATCTCCCGATCTTCAATTGTTCCTCAGCTCTGCAAAACAAGTCTCCGGTCGGAAGTGTTTCCGACGAAGACCCTCCGACGATCAAGTTAGGAGTTTGAGAAGGGTGATTTCAATGTATTCTTAGAATAATAGTTACTTCTACAGTGGGAGATTATTGTTTCTATTTATAGGATTGCATGTAATGATGATATGTGGGACCCGTCTGCAGAAGGTACACGTGTGGCAAGCAGCTTGGGGGTCTTGTCAGCCATCAGAGCATTAAATGATTCGTCTCTGCTAGTCAACATTGCATTTAATGCGATAGAGGAGAGATAAGAAGTGCGCTAGCATCGGCGTGGGTTCTAAGGATGATGCCTCAGCATAAATGCGGTGGGAAACGTCGAAGGCCATTTGTTTGTAAGGCTTGGCCTCGGCTCTATGTTATGTTGATGGGGTATCGGCGCGTGTTCGCACCGAGACACACTTCTATTCTGTAAACTAAGATGCAATTATTTGGGCCTTTAATGGTTCTTGATATCAGGAGTCCCCCCTTTAACGAGCCCAAAGGAAGGCTCTTTAGGGCCTTTACAAGTAGCGTCGTTTTACTGGAGCTGCGACTGTTGAGCTGACGTGGCCTTTCACATCCGCTGCTATTTTTCAGTAATGATGGTATTTCTAGGGAACAGGTGTGCCCTCTCGGTTTACGTGCAGATCACCGTATAAATTAGGGTAGGCGTTCTATCTGTGCCCCTTCGCTTGTTTTTGCTTTGTTAGTGCGCTGCTATTTGTTCTCTGATTTCGTCTCTCTTTTCTCAAATTGCTGTCTAAACCCTTCCCCTCCCTTTACTAAGTTCTTTCACCGCTATAATTTGTTAAAATGTCTTTAGATTCTTCTGATTCTTGCCCCTTAATCCACCACGCCGGTTACCGTCAAGCTGTGGAGGAGCGTGATTCTCGTCCTGCTATGGTGCTGCCTTTGAGGGGCTCCGTGGCCACCGACGTGGTGGAGGTGGTGGGGGGTGGTTCGAGTTCTGCTCCGTGCCATCAATTGATAACGGGAGAGTCCTCCTCTTCCTTTCCCGCCGAAGGGGCGGATTGTCAAACGCCCACCACCATCAAGAAAAAGGAGGCCACCAAAATTTTCCAGCTATTGGTGGGAGCGTCTCGTTGCGTTTTGGGGAAAGCCCAAAGAAGGGGGAAGTGATGTGGAACCCCCCTAGGGAGGATTTGGTACCAGTCATTTGCCAGCAGGCTGGGGTGGTGGATGTGTTGAGGGAGTTTGGTCTGTGTCCTGGGCAACTACATCCAAACTCCTGGATTGTTTTAGCTGTTCTGGCACGGATGTGTCGCGAGTTGGGGTTTATCCTTTCGGGGTGCATTTTCCATCTTTTCTTTCAGCCCCGCACGATGCACGCAAGGGCTTTTGTATTTTGGGGTAGTACAAGGGAAACCACACCGAAGCCGGTGGAGAAGCAATCCCATGTGAGGGATTTTAAGGACAAGTGGTTATGGATATTTCTAGCCCCTGATAATGTTGAGAGGGAGGAGCCGAATCCCTTAAGGGATGGCAAGTTTCCCTTCCATTCGCGCTGGAATTGCACCCCTGAGGATCCCTATAGTTGGCACCGAGCAAAGGATTTGACTGCGTCGCAGCGCCGAGAGGCTGAAATTATACACCAAATTCGGCTGGGCATCCACTGGCGCCTGGTAGAGTACTTGCTTGGTCAACCCGATGGCCTTTTTTGCTGGATGGATCAAGGGGCCATTGTGTTTACCGATTTGACTACCGAGAGTGATGAGACTTCGAAAAACTGATCATTGCTTTTCTTGTTATTTGTAGGAATGGCTCGTATTAAGTGGAAACAAAAAATTATTCTTACAGTAGTAACAGCGAGGACGCAGGCAGCTAAGGTTGTCTCGCCAGTGGCTACTATTCCTACACCTGCGGCAACGGAGGTGATATCAACAGTGGAGGTTGCTGCTGAGAGCTGGGCTCAGCAGCTACTCGAACAAGGTCGCGCAGATCCTCTTGCAGCACAACAGGCAGCCGTCAAGGAGGAGGGGGACATAGTTTTCATTGATACTACCCCGCCTAGAGCCATGGTGGCAGTGCCTAGCGCTGAAGAGCCCCATGCTAGGGGAAAGGCTCCCACTGCTGCTACAAGGGGCGTGAATATTAGGGAGAGGGGACAGAAGTGGCCTTATAATGATGGTGATGTTGGAGGGAAACCCTCCAAGGGGAAAGCTCCACTGTTAGAGGAGGAGCAGGTCCAATGGGCCAAATACGATCCTCCCTTGGTATGTTCATTGGCCGATCATCCTTTTCTATTTGTTTGTTTACTTGTATCGACTGTTTAAAGTTCACCAAGGTATGTTGTAGTTGTGGTGAAAGGTCCATGGGGACGATGTGCCTCTGATCAAGGCAAAGGTGCTAAGTGAGCTGGGGCACTTCACCGAGCTTCCTAGCTAGGATGCTCATTTCAGTGTTATGGGTCCCGCCGAGTTGGGGGCCTATGTGGAGTAGAAAGCCTTGCTTGTAAGTATTTTTGTTTTGTAATATTCATGTTTGTTTGTGGATATGTAATGTGTGGTCACTCTTAGTTTGAAGGCGTTTTCTATTGCTCATTGGGTGGCGAAAGCGTTGACTGAGGCGCAGCACCAAGTAGAGACCGCCTACGTTAATTCCCAAGGTAGTGCCGAGCGGTTGAAGGAGGCTCAGCTGGAACACTAAACTTTCACTAAGCTGGAGGATACTGCCGGGAAGTTAGGGGAGACGGGCAAGAAACAAGCTGCGGAGTTGGCCCAAGCGCTTAAGGATTTGGAGTACTCCGAGGGGAAGAGGAAGGATCTGGTGAGCACAATGCGAGCATTGGAGGAGAAGCATGAGGTGGCGCTTGCCAAGGTTAAGTCCGCCGTTGAAGCTGAGGAGAAGAGGCTCAAGGCGCTGATAGAGGAGGAGAAGGAAGGGAGAGCCCAAGTGGCTAAAAATTTGGAGGACGCTAAGAAGGGGCTGGGGTATTGGAGGACCGTTGCTGAAGATAAAACCGCAGCCTTGCGAGATCTCCAGTATAAGTAAGATCGTCATAAGGCGAAGTACAAGCTTAAGGTGAAGCAGACTCGTGAAGATTGGTAGGAGGATCACCTCAGCTACCGAGCCGCTTTCCTTCACGCTGTTCGTGCTAAATATCCTGAGGCCAACATCGACGATATTGCTCAATTGGCCTCGCCTGATGAACCCCTTGGCTGCTGGGAAGAAGATGAGCGCATATTTGGGCCTCCCGTGCCAGAGCCTTCTTATTCGAACGTGTCTTCAGTGGCGACGGAGGAGGAGGAAGTTCAATCATGACAGCCTCTTTCTTGCTTCCTTGTTTATTTTGTTATTTTTTCTTCAGAAGTTTTGAAGATTTGTAGCCATTGAGTTCGGCTTTTGTGACCTCAACCCCTTGGTGAATGAAAAACCTTTTTATGCCCATATGTTATGTTTATCGCTGAGCTAGTAGTTTGTTGCTGAGTTTTTTCTTACTCATGGTTTTTTACTCTGCTTAGTTGTCAAGATAACAAAATTTCCCATCTTTACTTGCTATATTCTGGGAGATTTGTTTTGCATCTTAACTTATCTTGTATGCTATTTGACGAGTTTATGGCTTCGTCGCTGGGATCTCGTTGATCCATCCCATGGGTTTTAGTTTTGATTACAAAGCATGTTAATGCTGAAGGGATCTCGTTGGTCTGACTGTGGGCTGTTTTAACTTTTACCTTAATTTCAAAGCGTGGGAGCGCCGAGGGGATCTTGTTGATCTCACTCTGCGGCTGTCTTGTTTTAATTTCAGAGCATGGGAGCGCCGAGGGGATATCGTTAACCTGACCATGCGGGCTATCTTGTTTGCTTTATTTCCAAAGCGTGGGAAAGCCGAGGGGATCTCATTGATCTGACCCTATAGGCTGTCTTGTTTTAATCTCAGAGCGTGGGAGCGCCGAGGGGATCTCGTTGATCTGACACAGTGGGCTATCTCGCTTTAATTTCAAAGCGTGGGAGCGCCGAGGGGACCTCGTTGATCTGACCCTGCGGGCTGTCTTATTTGCTTTAATTCCAAAGCATGGGAGCACCGAGGGGATCTCGTTGTTCTGACCCTGCGAGCTGTCTTATTTTAATTTCATAGCGTGGGAGCGCCGAGGGGATCTCGTTGATCTGACCTTGCGAGCTATCTCGCTTTAATTTCAAAGCGTAGGAGCGTCGAGGGGATCTCGTTGATCTGACCCTGTGGGCTGTCTCGCTTTAATTTCAAAGCGTGGGTGCGCCAAAGGGATCTCGTTGATCTAACCCTGCGGGCTGGATTCGTGGTCCACTATTTATTCGAATAGAAGAACTTTAGAGAAAGCTGTATTTTCACCATAAAACATAATTTCATGAAATAAATGTACAAAACGTCATCCATGAAATAAACATACAAAACATCATCCGTCATGCTCCTGGGTAAAACTTTCGGACGGAAGCCGCGTTCCATGTGTGAGGCAGAATTTTTCCCCGAATAGTGGATAACTTGTAGGTGCTACTTCCTATTTATTTTGTTACTATGAACGGACCTTCCCATTTAATGCCGAGCTTCCCTCGCCCTTCCCTAGCTTGTGAGTCCTTTGTATTTCAGAGGACTAGCTCTCCCTCTTGGAAGGTTAGAGGTTTGATATTCTTATTGCGGATGAGGGTGATGCGCCGTTTGTATTCCGTCATGCCTATGTGATCTTGTTCCCGCTTCTCCTCCAACCAATCTAAATTATTCCGCAACATATCATCGTTTGAAGCTCCTTCGATGTAGTTTGCCACCCTTGCACTGGGTGCATCGATGTCAACCGGAACTACCACCTCCATCCCATAAGTGAGAAGGAAGGGCGTCTCCCCTGTCACCGTTCGGGGCATGGTTCTATAGGACCAAAGGATGTTGTTCAGTTCCTCAAGCCATGCCAAACCATGTTCTTGGACTCTTGTTTTGATTCCTTCCAAGATGGTTTGATTGGTCACCTCTGTCATGCCATTTGTCTGAGGATGGGAGACATTGGAGAAGCGAAGTCGTATTTTTAGTCTGTGATAAAAACATTTGAAAGCATGACAGTTGAACTGCGTCCCGTTGTCTGCTATGATTGTATGAGGGATGCCAAAGCCCGATATGATGTTTTTGTTAAAGAAGGAAGTGACTTGCTTTGGTGTGATGGCTGACAAGGGCTCGGCCTCTACCCATTTGGTGAAGTGATCAATGGCCATGGTAATCCAACGCTTCTGTTGTTTCGCTCTTGGTAAGGGCTCAACTAAATCCACTCCCCAGAGGGTGAAGGGTCATGTAGCTTGTATTACGACCCTCGAGCTAGTTGGTGCCGATGACATCTTGGCGAAGGCCTGGCAAGCTTTGCAAGATTGGACTTTTCTCTTAGCTTCCAGCTCCATAGTTGGCCAATAGAAGTCTTACAGCTTCGCCTTTCGAACCATTGCATCCTTCTTCTCGTGCGCACCACAGAGGCCCTTGTGAACTTCACATAATATATAATCGGCATTGACTCGGTTAACACACTACAACCATGGATGACTTATTGATTTTTGGTACAGTTATCCGCCAATGATTACATAGCAAACAGATTTTGTCACTATTTTTTGAGCTAGGCCTGCGTCTGTTGATAGCTCATTGCGTTCCAAGTACTTGCTGATGGGGGTAAACCACTCATCCTTCACCTCCGTTTGTAGTACCTCAGCTATCGGCACACTAGGGGCATTTATCCATAGGGGGATACAAGGGAGTAAGATTTTCTACTCTTCACTTGAGGCCCCCTTTGCCAATTTATCAGCCTCGGCGTTCAGCGCTCTGGGAATTTGCTTAATGGACATTTCAGTGCCCTCCATTTGGATATCTTTGATAAGGGTGGTGATTCAGTTAAGATATTATCGCATAGAGCCATTCTTAGCTTTATATTCCCCGTCGAATTGTTTGACGACAAGTCTAGAGTCGCTGAATATTCTGACGTTATCCGATTTAATGGCTTTAATGATCTCCAAACCGAATATCAGCGCTTCGTACTCCGCGGTGTTGTTAGTGGCTCTGAATTCAAGCCTGGATGCCTACCGAATCAATATCCCCTTCAGGCCTTGGATGTATATTCCAATACCCGATGCTGTACTGTTGGAACTGCCGTCTATAAACATATGCCATGCCACCTCTGGTAGCTCCTTCCGCGGTGGGGTTTCTTGTATGAAGTCTGTTAATGCCTGCGCCTTCATTGCCTTCCTTGGTTCAAAGCGGATGTCAAATTCAGTAAGTTTGAGGGACTATTCGAAGAGGCACCCTGAAGTTTCAGGCCGTTGGAGTGCTTTCTTAAGTGGTAGGTCGGTTCGCACTATGGTCGTGTGGGCTTGGAAATAATGGCACCATTTTTGGAAAGATATTACCAGGGCGAATGCTAGCTTCTCCATGCGGCCGTATTTTATTTCAACGCCTTTTAAAACGTGGCTACCGTAATAGACAGGGAACTGATCCGCCTCCTCTTCTCTAATGAGCACCATTCCTAATGCTTCTTCCGAGGTGCTAAGGTAGAGGTACAGCGGTGCGCCAGCTATAGGGTGACTCAGCAACGGCGGAGAGACAAAAAATGTTTTGATCTCAGCCAAGACGGCACCACAGTCCTCCCACCATACGAACTTCTTAGCTTTTAAGGCTTTGTAAAATGGGATGCATCGTCGTGCTGCGCAGGAAATGAAGCGGCCTAAAGCATTGAGTTTGCCATTGATGCACTGGACATCCTTGATGTTTCAGGATTTTTGGAGCTGGAGTACCGCTTTTATTTTGTCCGGGTTGGCCTCTATTCCCCTTTGTGAGACTAGATAGCTCAAGAATTTCCCTCCCGTAACGCCGAAGGTACACTTTTCTGGGTTCAGCTTCAACTCGTACTTTTCCAGCAAAGTCAACACCTTGGCTATATCGGTAGCATGATCTTCCTCGGCTTTACTCTTGATAATCATGTTGTCCACGTACAACTCCACCACCTTTCCTATCATGTCATCGAATATTTCGTTGACCATCCTTTGATACGTGGCTCCAGCGTTCTTGAGACCGAAGGGCTTGACATTGTAACAATATATCCCCTCATGGGTGATGAAGGAGGTTTTTTCCTTATCTTCTTCGACCATCAGTATTTGATTATATCCTGAAGCGGCATCCATTATGGAATAAATGGCGTAGCCTGCCGTGGCATCTACTAGCATGTCTATACTGGGGAGGGGGTAGATATCCTTTGGGCAAGCTTTATTCAAATATGTGAAATCCACACACATGCGGAACTTCCCGTTCGGCTTCTTGACGAATACGTTGGCTATCCAATTCGGGTAACGAACTACCTTGATGTGTCTGGCCTCTAACAAGCGGGAAATCTCTTCTTCGATCGCTCTCTGTCTTTTTGGAGCATGGTTTCTCCGCTTTTAGTTCACCGGCCTTGCCTGAGGGAGGACATTTGGTCTGTATTCTGCGATCGTAGGGATGACACCTTTATGGTCCGTCGGGGCCCATGCGAAAGCCTGGACCTTTTCTCATAACACCATCAAGATCTCTTCCCTGGTTTTATTCGTCAATCCTCCTGACATGCAGATATCCTTCCCTTCCTCCAAGGTGACTGCTACCATTACATCCGCTGGCTCGGTTGATTTTTCTCGGTCGGGCTCGTCTACTGACAAAGGCTCGGCCTTCAGGGACATTAAATACGTCTCCTAGGTGGCCTGTTGATTTCCATGGGTAGTGGCCACTCCCTGATGCGTGGGTATTTGCAGCGTGAGGTACTTGAGGTTAATGACTCCTTGGGATCCGATAATGAGTGGGCGGCCCAGGATTATGTTGTAGACCAACGGGATATCTACAATCAAGAACTCTGCTCGAGTCTTCTACTTGGGATTCCCGTCTCCCAACGCAATGGATAAGTTCGCTGAACCACATACAAGGACGATATGCTCGCCGAGGCCAATTAGTGGTGCCTGATGAATAGCGAGATGATTAGGGTTTCCTCCCACGGCTTCATATACCCTTCTAGTCATCACATTGACCGAGCTACCTGTGTCCACTAGGGTACGGCGCACTTGGTATCCTTCCACCATCATTTCAATCACCAAGGCTTCATTATGGGGTGGAGGTTTCCTTTCCTGGGCGAAGGAGTAGCATGTCTTGCCTCCCCTATCCATATTGTCATAGTCAAACGCTTTTCTCCTTTTTCTTTTTTTCTGGAATGGTCCTCCGGATATTACATGTATCACTCCTCTAGGTGGAGGGTCTTTAGCATTGCGACGTTGGTGTTGGCCCGTTTCAGCATTTTGGTTAGGCAATCTGTGGTTCACTCCATCAGTTCGGCGAGGTGGTTGGTAACCTCGATCTTCATCTCGGCGAGGCGGTTGATAGCCTCGCTCAGCTTCCTGGCGAGGCGGTTGATAGCCTCGCTCGGCTCCGCGATGAGGCGATTGATAGCCTCGCTCTGGACGATGTCTGCCTGCCTCCTCTTATCGTTCTCCTCTTGGTGAAGGATGGAGAAAATGGTTCAGTCGGCCCTCGGCGGCTTTCTTGCTCAACTCTCGAGCTAATTCTCTGCATTCTTCGATGTCATGACCTTCACTTTTGTGGAACTCGCAGTATGTTCCCAGTTTCCCTTTGTGCTTCATTCTAGGGGGGTATCGAATGTCCTCCCCTTTTTTCTCAATCCACATTAATACCTCCTTCCTCCATGATGTTGAATGGGAGGGAATCTTCTGCTTCTCGCCTCACCAATTCTGATCGGTACGTCGATCGACGTTCTGAGTCTCATCTTCCGTAATCTCATCGCTTGGTAGGCTCCTCCCTTGCTGCCACCTCGATTTGCTTCGTGTTTCGTTTATGGGTTTCCCATCGTACCCACTTTCTAGCTTTCTGCATCAGCGCAGCCAGCGTGGTAGGTCTCTCGGTAGAAATGTCTTTCGCCAAGTCAGCGCTCCAATAATTCCTTGCCATTGCATCAGAGGCTATATCTATATTACAATCCCTAATTTCTAGGGCCACTTTCTGAAATCTCTCTATTAACTGAGCCATGGACTCATCCATCTTTTATCGAACCATTTGCAAATCTTGGACAGTTCGGCTAGGGGGAATGGACGTGATGAAGTACATGGTGAAGCTTTTAGCCATCATGTCAAAGCTAGTCACGGACCCTGGCTTTAGATTCTTGAGCCAGTGGGTTGCGAGAGCCACGAGGGTGGTGGGGAATAGTTTGCATAACATGGTATCAGTAGCGTCAACCGCCTCTATAACTTGACGAAAATAGCGAATGTGTGCTGTAGGGTCCCCTATCCCAGAATATTCGCGCAGGCGAGGTTGTTTGAACCCCTTCGAGAATCTTTCTGCGCGGATATGAGCACTGAAAGGCGACTCCATTTTGGCGATGTCGGGTATGCCAGTTCCCATACCCCTCTCTGCTAGGAGCTCGCCTACCCTTTTGGTTATGATAGCTTCCAAATCCTCCTGAGCCGGCCCCTGTTTCCGGGGAGTCTCGCGTCTGGACTCCGCCGAGCTCCCCTCGCTAATCAAGGGTTCTTTGGAACGTGTTTTGAGTGTGAATTCTTTTCCCCTTCCCTGAGATCTTCTTTCTAACTCATCTTCCAGCTTGGTACGTAGACTTGGTTTTTGCTTTTTCTTTAACCGTTGAAGCTCCTTCCCTCTCCGGCGTTCTGGGGTGGTGGTATGTGTATTGTGAGCGGTCCTGCTTAGTCACGGATGGGGAACTTTGCAGTGTGTGTCGCGTGTCCGACTCGTTTATTCACCTTTCCTGGCAGAGTTTTCTAAGTACTTCTTCCTCCTCCTTCTACGAATGCAAGATTTCATTCATCATGCTCTGCATCAGGGATATAGCCGCATTTTGTTGTTCGTTTTGCTTGATAAGCATGGACATCATATCTTGCTTTTCTGCTTTCCTTCTCTTTTTCTCGCTTATCCTAGGTCTTGATGAACTGGGTGTCTCTATCTGCGTCAGGGGAATGTTGGTGACCACTTTTGCTGTTCCCGCTTTGTCTCTAGGCTCCGAAGTGTCTAGAAGTAGGGTAGTTCCTGGGGGGGAGATTTCGTCAGTCTGCTTGGGGGAGTAGTCATCATTCAAGGTTGATCTCCACGCTCACCGGACCAATTTGATGTCCTTCAAGAATGATCTCCCGGTCTTCGAGTGTTCTTCAGCTTTGCAAAACAAGTCTACGGTCGGAAGTATTTCCGACGAAAACCCTCCGACGATCAAGTTAGGTGTCTGAGAAGGGTGATTTCAGTGTATTCTTAGAATAATAGTTACCTTTACAGTGGGAGATTATCTTGCTATTTATAGGATTGCATGTAATGATGATATGTGGGACCCGTCTGCAGGAGGTACAAGTGTGGCAAGCCGCTTGGGGGTCTTGTCAGCCGTCGGAGCATTAAATGATTCATCTCTGCCAATCAACATTGCATTTAATGTGACAGAGGATAGATAAGAACTGCGCTGGCGTCGGCGTGGGTTCTAAGGATGATGCCTCAGCTTAAATGCGGTGGGTAACGCCGAAGGCCATTTGTTTGTAAGGCTTGGCCTCGGCTCTATGTTATGTTGATGGGGTATCGGCGCATGTTCGCGCCGAGGCATACTTCTGTTCTGTAAACTAAGATGCAATTATTTGGGCCTTTAATGGGCCTTGACATCACTTATATATGAGTCAAATTTGACTATCAGTTCTTCAGGAATGGGTGTGGTGGAGAGTGTGAGCGCATACGACTCAGGCAAAAAAATAATTTTTTTGCATTATATAATAAATAGTAAGGCGGGGAAAATAGAATTAAACATTAATTAATATCTTATAATATTGGTATATTTGAAAAAAATGAAATATTAGTGATACTGAAATTTGAAGTACTGATTGATACATAAGACAAAATAATAAAACTTACCACAAGAGCAATAAAACAAAATTTAAAATCCATACTAGATACAAAAGTGTATCATTTTTTATTGGGGGTTTTCTTTTATTACTTTCTATGTAATTTTGCTTGTGACCACAAATTGTCGGAAACGGGCCCGCCTTAAAGTAAATTATTTAGGATTCATCTTGTATTTTCAAAGTACTGATATAAGATTTTCCATGAACCTCACGCGAATATAAACCCTTAACAAATTCTTGAACCGTAATTCTTCTATATAACTCTGGTGTTTTTTCACTAATTAAGCTCGACGCAGGTTTGATTTCACCATCGTATCTTGGTGAATGGAATGATGCGATTGATAACCTCTCTTTCTTAGAATTCACGGTTGCACGGTACATAATGCTTCGGTACCTCCCATTTGTTATGATCTGTAGGTAAAACCAAAACTTATTAATAATCGTCCAGAATCAACATGAGCATCATATTAATATATTACCTCTAACATGTCACCAATGTTGACAACAAATGTGTTCGGCAGAGGCTTTATCGCAACCCATTTCTCGCCTTTCTTAACCTGAAGACCTTCAACGTCATTAACTTGGAGAAGAATGGTGAGAACCAAGCCATCAGAATGAGGGGTAAGTCCTATGACCTTTTCTGGCTGAGGACAAGGCGGATAATAATTCATTCCCATTACTTGCCTAATTCAATCTGAAAACTCTCTCATTTCCTCAGCTTTTATATCCTGTTAGGATTTATAGTCTCTCACACAACTTGTGTGGAGTGATAGCTTGCATTTACATAAATAGCATATTACAAAATAGGAGATAATTACAAATAAGTAAAAGATATTTACAGCTAACTAAATGGCTAACTTATAGGGAAATACAAATCTCAAAGATACATTCT
>CATIWQ010336684.1:0-44473 GCA_949673415.1 Euphorbia schlechtendalii | reverse complement strand
GTCTTTGAGGACCAGGTTTCCTTCTTTGAGATGTAGACTTCTGACCTTGCGGTCGTGGTATTTGGCAATTTTAGCTTTGTAGGCGGCCATCCGAACGCAGGCTCGTTCTCTCCTTTCTTCAAGGTTGTCCAAGTGATGTTTCAAGTTGATGTCGTTTTGCTCCTCACTGTAGTAGACGACTCTTTCGGACGGGGAGGCTATCTCCACCGGGATCATAGCTTCTACCCCATGAACCAGGGAATAAGGCATCTCGCCTGTTGGTCTACATGGCATGGTTCGATACGAATACAGAACACTTATGAGTTCATCTGGCCAGCATCCTTTGCTTCCTCTTTCTAATCGTTTCTTAAGTCCTTCCCCTAGTGTTCTATTAGCAACCTCCGTCTGGCCGTTTATCTGAGGGTGTGCCACGGAGGAGTAGTGGTTCCTTATTCCAAGTTTTTGGCAGAATTCCTTGGAACCCTGAACCTTATGATGATGCTCTTCCAGACGAAGTAAATAACCTTTTCTAGGGTGATGGTGCTGATGGCGGCTGCCTAAACCCACTTGTTGAAGTGATCGATTGCTACAATCACGAATTTCCTTTGCCAGCTAGCTATTGGTAAGGGTCCTGCTATGTCGATTCCCCATGTTGAAAAGGGCCAGGCGGTTACTATTGGCTATTGGTTAGCCCGAGGTAGGTGGGCCTTCCTTGCCTGTATCTGACGGTGGTGGTAATTTTGAACATACTTTGTTGCATCTATTTCGATCATTTCCTAGTAGTAACCAACCAGGCTGAATCTCCGCTGTAGGGTGGATGCCGCCTGATGGGATCCATAGATTCCCTCGTGTAGTTCTGCCAAAATGTCCTTTTGAGCCGAGGTGAAGCATTTCTGCCAGGCGTTTGCATAAAACCTTCTGTATAGATGTCCGTCTACCACAGACTATCTCATGGACTTTCGTACTATTTTGGATGCCTTCTCTTTATCATCAAGGAGTTGGCCCTTATTGAGGTAGGCTATAATGAGGCGTCGCCAATTATTGGTATCCTCCTCGATGCAAAGTATTTCTTCTTCCTCACAACTGGGGCGGTTGAGAACTTCATAAAGGCTGCCTTGCCTTTGACAGCCTTTTGGATTTGAGGTGGCTTTCGCCAATTCATCTGCCTTTTAGTTCTGGGTTCAAGGAATGTTTTCAACTTTCTATGCGACTCCTTTCTTTTCTAGGTTTTCTATTAGGCTTTACACTTTGCGTAAATATTGATCATGCTTCCCTCCTTTGTTTCAAAATTTCTGTTGATTTCATTGGAGACCAGCCGTGAATCGCTACAAATAATTACGTTGTCTGGAGTCAATTCAGTGATAAGTTTTAACCCCTTGATCATGGCTTTGTATTCGGCGGCATTGTTTGTGGCGGGGAAAGCGAGTTTAACCGCATAGGTGAGGCAGATTCGGTTTGGGCCTTCTACCAAGACGCCTACTCCGGCTCCATCGTTGGAAGAGGCTTCGTCGATATAAACTATCCATGGTTCTGTCTTCACTGTTTCTGTTGGCTCGAGTCCGGCAAACTCTACCACAAAATCGGTCAAGACCTGGGCTTTTAGGGCTATTCTTCCTTCGAAGCGGATGTCAAACTCACCCAATCATATTACCCATTCAGCCATTCTGACCGACATTTCAGGTCTTTGCAGCACTTTATTGAGTGGGAAGCTGTACCATACTATGATGGTATGCGCCTAGAAATAGGGTCTGAGCCTTACTGAGGCGGGGATCAGGCTCAAGGAGAGTTTTTCGATCCTGGGATACCTCAGCTCGGTATTCTTTAATACTTTACTTGTGTAGTAGATGGGATGTTGTTGGTTGTCTTGTTCCCTGACCAAGACTGCTCCCACTGCCTCATCAGTTGCAGATAAGTATATGAATAATGGTTCGCCATGGTTTGGTCGGCTAAGCAGAGGGGGGGACGCTAGAAATTCTTTCAGATTTTCGAAGGTGAACTTACAACATTTATCCCATTTAAAGGCTTTGTTTCCCTTTACTGCTTTGTAAAAAGGTAGGCATCTTTTGGCTGAGAAGGAGATGAACCATCCCAATACATTTATTCTTCCGTTAAGGCATTGTACCTCATTTAAGGTTCAAGGCGGCATCATGTTGATGATGGCTTCAATTTTTTCAGGGTTAGCCTCGATTCCTCTTTCTGAAATGAGAAATCCCAGGAATTTGCCGCTTTTTACTCCAAAGGTACACTTATCTGGGTTCAGTTTAAGGTGGTATTTCTGAAGTACCTTGAATACTTTCTCAATATCCGCTGTGTGGTTGGCTTCATCTTTGCTCTTGATAATCATGTTGTCTACGTATACTTCCACATTTTCTCCAATTAAATCCTTGAACATTTCGTTTACTAGCCTCTGATATGTGGCTCCAGCATTTTTGAGCCCCGAACGGCATCACCTTGTAGTAGTAAGTTCCTTCGTGCATGATGAAGGTGGTTGTTTCTTCGCCTTTGGGATCCATTGGTATTTGATGGTATCCCGCTTTGGCATCCAAGAGAGAATAAATGGAGAATCCAGCGGTTGAGTCAACGAGCTGATTTATGCTGGGTAATGGGTAACTGTCTTTGGGGTAGGCCTTGTTCAAGTCCATGAAGTTGACACACATTCGCTAAGAACCATTGGGCTTTCTTACAAGGATCACATTTACCAACCATTCGGGGTAGTGGACTTCTCTGATATGTCCTGCCTCGAGTAATTTTTTAATCTCTGCTTCAATTGCTTTCTACCGTTCTGGGGAATGCTTGCGTTTCTTTTGTTTGACGGGGTTGACCGACGAGTCAATGTTGAGGCTATAGACATGGCTTCAGGGTAGATGCCTTCGATGTCTTTGCTTGACCAGGAAAATGTATGTTGTTCTTTCAGTACCCTTACTACGGTAGCCTTTGCATTTTTTTCCATGTCTTTTGCTATTTTGATCGTTTTGCCTTCTGCTAAGGTTAGGACCTCCAGATCTACTACCGGCTCAGCCCTTTCGTGATCATTTGTGTCAAATGAGGCAGTTTCTGTCTGAATGGAAGCTACATAAGCTTGTTTAGCCATTTGGGGGTCGCCTATTGCCACCACTATCCCTTTCTTCGTTGGAATTAGGAGAGTTAGGTATTCCAGGAAGATTAGGGCTCTTGACTCGATTATGAACAATCACCCTAATATCATATTATAGCCAACACCTATGTTGGCAATAACGAAATCAACTTTTCCCCTCCAAGTTATATCCTTGTCGCCTACCTCCATTTCTAATGTGACTTACCCCGTCGACAGGATGAGCTGGCCTCCTATCCCTACTAACAGGTTACCGCCTGGTTGAATTCTAGAGTGGTGAACCTTCAATTATTTCAGCACAGAGTTTGTAATTAAGTTAACTGAGCTTCCTATATCAATTAGGCCCCGTCTTACTATGTAGCCCTCGTGTCAATGTCTCAATTATGAGGGGGTTTACGTGGGGTCTTTAGACCAGCGAATGTCTTTGACCGGCTTTGAACAAATCTACATCTTGCCCTGTCAAGTCTACTACTTTGTGCTTCTTGGTGGGTGGCTCAAACTCAGGCCCTCCTACGATTACCATTATCGTCCCCTTAGCCCTTTGTGCTTTATTGTCTCCTGATCGAGACGGTTCCAGAGCCTCTCTTCTATACCTTGTTACTCCCTTTACAAATTGACTGAACTTGCCAGCTCAGATGAGGGCGTGCACTTTATCTACCAGCATGCGGTAGTCATATGTGTGATGTCCTCTGGCTCGGTGAAATTCACAGTAACTCTCCGGGTTTCGGCCTACCTTCTAGCCTTCCGGAACTTTGGGGAACCATATGTTCTTCTTCTCGTTAATCTTTTTATAGCCACTAGGATTTGGCTGACTGGGGCGTTTAGCGTAGGTCTGCTAGCTCGCAGGATAGGGGTGATATCTCTCTTCGCCTTTACCTCTTCTGGGCTATCGCTTATCCCTCCAGTTGGGGTACCTCTCTTCCCCTTTGCCTTTTCTGGACCTATTCATTTCATCCACTTTGATCATACTTTTTACCATGGCAATCATTTGAGTCGTGTCTCTGGCTTATCTCGTAATAATTTCCATCCGTAACCGGTCATTTCTCGTTCCTCTGATGAGGGTTTCCTTCGCAATGCTGAAGTCGAGGTCATCTGTGCTAATACATACCTCATTGAAGCTGTGGATGTAGGATCTGAGCGATTCGTCGAGGCCTTAGGTGACTTCATAGAGCTGCCGACTCACATATGAGGCATGGGTAGATCCGAGTAAATGCTTGCAAAAAACCTCACTCAACTGATCCCAAGAGTTAATGGTTTGGGCTTCAATTTATGAAACCAATAGGCAGCCGGCCCAATTAATGTCTGCTCAAAGTACCGACATATGTAGGCTTCAGGGGCATACATCATCTCCATCCTATTTATATAATGCCTTATGTGTACCACTGGGTCATCTCATCCATCGTACAACTTTGGGAATACGGGAGAAATAAAATAGGGGTTGAGCTGCACACCCAAGATTTTCTTGGTGAAAGGGGAGAGTCCTTTTTCCACCAGGGACTCTTGATACGGGATAGCCAGGTCTTTGAGTTCTTAATGCTCCCGCGCAGCTTTGGGTCAATCTCTGTGTCGCTGTCTCCTTTGCCAATATTATCCGTCGGCTTAGATCTGGTAGATAGTTGCAGCAGGGCTCCTGATGCTGGTGCGTACGGGTTCACCCATGCTGGCGGGGTTGTACCCATGGCATAGGGTATTTGCATTCCCATTAGGGGTGTTGGCGCCCCGACTGGGAAATAAGTATTACCGCCTGGCGTATTAAAGTTCTGATACATTATGAGCATTTGAGTCTGCATGGCGGGGTTCGAGGCAAAACTAGGCTGAGGAATGGTTAGCGTTCTTCTGAGGCGGCGGGAGCAGCGGCCCTGCGTTCTTGGGGTGGAAATAACTCTCTGGCAAGGTTGGGCTGAATGAAGCTGTCATTAGGGATTCCCTGTAGGGTGACCGCCTCAACATTGTACTGTTCCACAAATCCCATTCTGATTACTTGCTGTTGCTCAGGGGGAATGTTATATTCCCTAAAGATCCGTAGCATTTGCTCCACCACATTAGGAGCATCGCTCAGGGATGTTGAAATTGATACTCCGGCATCCACGAGTCCGTCGCAGGTGCCTTGGATGGCTCCGGTGTCGGAGGGTTGAGGGTCGTTGCCGAACTCTACCATTTTGCGTAGGCATTCCTGCACCTAAGAGAGAAAAAGCGTAGATTCCGCAACTAGGTGTGGATAACACAAATTGATAAAAAATAAGGAATAAATAAATAAAAAAGATTTGTCGAAAGATTGAAAAAGTAGTGAGTTGCTGGGCACTTATCGGACTGCTTGAAAATGAGTTACGAACCAATATTCTCGCCGGGGCAAGTAAGTTTGGTCCATGCTCACCGCACCACTGAAAGTTCTGGATCTGATGATTTGACTTGAATATTGTGGAACTTTAGAAAAACGTTGAATTGATTTGTTGTGGAACTCCACCTGCAAAATAGATTAAGATCAAGTGAAGGTCGGTGCTTTTTCCCCCGGGAAACCTCCGATGATTAAATCAATGATCGGCTAAAGAGAGGTTTTGTGCGTTTTTTTACAAGAAATAGATAATAGAAGAGAAGGATAGAATAATCGGAACCTGCCATGGGTCTTCCTTCCTCTATTTATAAGTCTTGCCGAATCCCCCAAATCAAGGAGATTCGAATGAGTCAAAAGGGAAATCATGATCCCTAGAATCAAGGGAGAATCAAGGGAGACCAAGTCTAAGTTTCATCCATTCCTTAATTCTAGGATGCAGTTATAGGAATGACAGCTTCCTTTGACTGAATGTCCACTGCCTCGCCTCACGAGATGGGAGCATCTTCTTATGATCACATGGTGAAGCAATTGAGACAACTTCACTCGTCTCAGCAAGTAAAACCGTCTCAAAGAACGGGACGGAAACGACGATGTACGAATGAGCAACGGCATGGGTAATTCGAGGCGAGGCCTCTCCCAAGAGAGGGTGACATCTCACAAATATGTCCTCTTATCAGGTTATAGATATAGAAGTTTGTATGGTCGTTATGAAATCAATGAATGAAAAGTGTTCTTATAAATTTATGTTATGAAATTAAGAATGGTAAATGAAGAATGGAAATGGATGAAACAAGCTATATGCTAGTATATTAAAACAAAAGGTTAATAACAAGTAATTGTATAGACGTTTGTGATGCAAGTTAAAATATATTAGCACTTGTTTTCATTAAGTAATATGTTCATATAATTTTATTGAAATTATAGTTTATGAACTACCAATGCAGAAGGAAAAATTGGAAAATAATAAATGCTACTGTATATTAATTCTTTATCCATTCAAAAAATTTTAAAAGAGAAAATTTTAAAAGAGAATTTCCTAATCAATCTAATAAGTCAAGGACAATTCACTCTTATATTTTCTTACAAAAGAATGTACTCTATTTTCTTTCTGAAGTTTTTTCAAATTGGTGTTTCAGAACTTATTGAACAAATTTTTTTTATCTTTTCAACATTAAATTATAGGGGTAAATTTAAAAAAATATATTGAGGTTTCACTCATTTACAAGTGGGGTTTAAGAACTTTATTTTTTCAAAAGAGGATTGTGAATTTAAAAAATCTACGTATAAAAGATTTTCAATAATAAATTATGTCACGGAGATATGTAATTTTATTCGTTTTTATCTGATTTTTTATCATATGGTTAATACAAATGCAATATACATCGTTGAAAAATTTCAAAAATTTATTAACAGTGCAAATATTTTTTTTAATCAAATTATTATAACAAATTTTAATAAAATCATAAAAAATAAAAAATCTTCGAAAATTACTCAATTCTTAACATATAATTTTTGCATAATAAGATTAAATTATTAGAATGTTAAAATTGTTTAAAATATTCAATTTGACATCATTATTTTGAAATCACACTCTTTTTGCAAATCTTTTAAAACTACAGACCCTGTTGCAAAATAAAATGTTCAAATCCCACTTTGCAAATGAGTGAAATCACAAAATATATTTTTTTTAGAACAACCCAAACAAAGCACGCCTACACCATTAATTTATTTATATATAAGAGCTGGCGTCTAATAAAAATCAAATATACTATGGCTAGAAGAAAAAATATAATTTTAATTTATAATTAATATATTTGGGTGTTGAATTTTGCATAATAATGTTATAAAATCATGGTATGTATAATTTCAAAATTAGGACCAACTGCTAGTCACGAGACAAGAAAAACAACATAAGATTTTGACTTAATTAATTCATGGAATCAATACCTATATATTTACCTACATTGTTATAGAATATAGAGTAATTTTATCAATTTCCTTATAATTATATGACCAAAGTTAAAAGGCATTTTCCTTGTCTTAACATCACGGACTGAACAGCTAAATCCAACATTGCTAACGTTATAATTAATTTAATTTAAAGCTTCGGTTAGAAGTTAGGTCACACTTGGGCAGGATTACTACCTTTAAGTATTCCATGCACAATATACTAAGCATGAGCATTATTTTTTCCCTACAAAACTAGAATCGGTATCCTGAAGGGTGAATACTTGTAGGCATTCTACATAGAAGCATATGTCAATGATTAGTTTCACAGCTCAAATCTATAACCTATTGATCATAGAGAGGCAACTCAAGGCTCCCTTTAATTCTTTTCCAAATATTAACCCGAAATTGCACTTAACTTAGAAGCAAAACGTACATCGCATTTCCAGCTCTATTCCATCTGTTGCTTAACTAATGGATGATTCAAGAATATTCCTCAACCAACCTATTTAGCTACTCTCCTTCTAATTAAATAATTAATGTACATATATACCCACCCAAATATGTTTCATCTTTGTACGTTATATTTTATATGATACAGATATTCCCTAATCCCTTGTGTTTAATTTATTCACAATTTTCAATGACATGATCACCTATATAAAGGCCTTGTATTAAGCCATTGTCCATACCATCAAATCAGTTAAGAAAATAAATACAATACATGTCAAGGTGCAGAGTAATAATAATAAAGTTGTACTTGTGTGGTTTGTTTTTGGGTTGTTTAGGCAATCTATACGAGGATGTAGAATTGACATGGGGAGGGGAAAGGGCTAAGATTATGGAGGGTGGAAACACACTCTCTCTAACACTTGACAAAGCTTCTGGTTCGGGCTTCCAGTCTAAAATAGAGTTTCTTTTTGGTAGGATTGACATGGAAATCAAGCTTGTTCCCGGCAATTCCGCTGGCACTGTTACTGCTTTCTATGTAAGAATATATACATCTGATTATTTTCTTTGAGGCCATGCACTTAGTGTGAATAATCATGGATGGGCAGTTTTATTGAAAAATATATTTCCGATGTAAAAGTTAGAAATTTCAGCAAATTATATAGTACGGTCGCTAGAAGAAGCTTCCATTTGATATATCTTTAGGGACGAAAATTCGTCGGTAATTCTGATTATTATGGCTTTTAATCTAACGAACTGAACCAATATGAGTATGGGGTTGAAAATAAATGACAAAAACACTTGTGCATATATATGTTGCAGCTATCATCTCAAGGGCCTGGGCATGATGAAATTGATTTCGAGTTCTTGGGAAATCTCAGTGGCGATCCATACACAGTCCACACTAATGTTTTCACAAAAGGGACAGGCAATCGGGAGCAACAATTTCACCTCTGGTTCGATCCCACCAAAAACTTCCATCTCTATTCCATACTATGGAACCCTCGGCGAATCATGTAAGAATTTTAAAATTACTAATTAAAACGGATGAATCTCAAATTATGATTACAAACGTCTTTGTTGGTTCAGGTTCTTGGTGGATAACATAGCCATAAGAGTATACGAGAATCTGGAATCCGTGGGTATTCCGTTTCCGAAAAACAAGGCAATGAGGGTATACTCGAGCCTGTGGGATGCAGAGGAATGGGCGACGAGGGGTGGACGGGTGAAAACAGATTGGTCAAAAGCTCCATTTACGGCTTATTACAGGAACTTCAAAGCTGATACCAATGGATGCCTGAATACATCTGGTAATTGGGAAAAACAAGGGCTGGATGCGTATGGAAGAAGAAGATTGAGATGGGTGCAAAGGTATTTTATGATTTACAATTATTGCTCTGATTACAAGCGATTTCCTCATGGTCGTCCACGTGAGTGCAGGCGTGCCTCCAGGTTTTTTTAATTTCTTTTTGTAACATGACTACGGATTCTCATCATTTATACTTATGGAATTCTATTCTCAGTATTTGCAAATGCTTTCTACTAATGTGTATTTATTAAATTTATCGACCTGTATATGTGGCTGTAAAAATATTCATGTAACATTATTTTGTTGTCTTTTATTTTCTGAAATTTGACTATCATGCATTTAAAACATCAAGACTACTAGTATTAATTGTGTCGGGTATGAATGTTGAATTCTGACACATAAACTGAACATGAAAAACAGAAAAACAAGGATTATTAGTGTTAACAAATGGAGTCGTGCTCGACACTGTTCTTAAAGGATGCTTCGATAGTTCCTTCTAAGATTGAATCACCTTTTCACCTCTATATAAAATATAGGTTGTAATTTGTATTTGAGAAAATTGTGTCAATTTTTTTTACCAAACACAGCAATATGTAGCCAACAAAATATAGTTGTTGGGCAATTAAGCAGAAAACGTTTTAACATTAAACAAAATATAGTTTTTGATAATTTGACACAAATAGTTGTTGAGAATAAATGGCAATTAAAACCATCAGGTGAGAGATTTCAAAAGTTACATCCAAATATATTATTTTATCAGAAAAAAATAATAAACGATTCCGAGTTATTGGACAATTTGCACTAGAAAGTGTTTTGGGTTATTTCTCCAATATGTGCAACAATCCACCTTATATTTCCCAATTTTACAAACCTAAATGAACATCTCATTAAAATAAAATAACCACTTCAAACGTTTCCAACAATGAGAACAAAAACCATGATGAACTTTGTAGTTTATTAATTAAATTTTATACTTATCTTGAGTTTCCTATCAAGACGTCAAATCATCATCGTCGTGTTTTTTTTCCATTATTTTCCCATCACCCTTGAGATTTCAATTAAGGTTTATGATTTTCCAAATTCCCCACGCATCAAATATAAAATGAAAAAATCACGAAGAAAAATGAAACCAAAAGCTACTAAAGCTAGAACATAACTCGATAAAGTAGTAGTTAACACGTAGAGCCCATTAGGCCAAAATAGAAAATACATTGGACAACAGCGTTTACTTAAATCTTCTAATAGGAGACTTTCTACAAACGCAGCTCTGGACAACGGGGTCAAACTGGGGTTTAAACAGGATACACTGATTATACATATACAATCCATGTCCATACTCCATACATGGCAACAACTTCAGTTCACAATGACAATGCTGCTCAATGAAAGCAACTATGTTATACAATGACCCACTAAATTAATTTACTGTTGTAGAACATGCTAGCATCCTTTGAGGTCTCGCCACTTGAGGTAGATCAGCCCTGCATGGTAATGAGTGTAAGCCCCGGCTACCACAAATACATGAAACAGCTGGTGGCTATGCCCTGCAATGTCAAACTTCCCTGGCATCCATCGCTCCGGTATCCTTGCAGCGTAGATAAATGCTCCAACTCCATACAGCACTCCCATCAGAACTTCGTACCCTGTTGTGTAGAACGCCTCAGGTTGATTCCAAAACAAGATCTGCTTGTGCAGAATCGGTAGTATTCCGGACAATCCCATTCCGGCGAAGAGTATTGCTCGGGTGCTTCGGAACTGAGGGGATTGAAACATTGGCAGGAGAGAAACCAGAATCGTTGCGACTCCCAACAGAGTAATGAACGCCAGGTAGAGGTTGCGGAAGAAAGGGTCGCACATGAAGGTGTAGTAAACAGGAGGGTAAAAGGAAGTAGCTATTAGGGCTGCAATTCCAGCGTAGTCTATTCTAAGCATAATGTATGACATGCGCTCTGAGTGGCATGAAAGAAGGTGGCATGTGCTGCTGCCTAGCAAGCAAAACATCGCACCTCCCAGGAAAGCGAAAAATGGCCATCGCGTGATTGGACTCACCGTCAGAGGGGCTATTAGATTTGCCACATCCTCCTTCATGTTATGCTGTAATTCATCAGATAACAACATATTAGTTTCAGAAACTGCCACTTGTCAATGAAATGAAGACGACCATACGAAAATTCAGTGGTTTGTATAAGTTAGAATGAAACATTATCCTAAACTTTGTCAATAATCACATCACCCCATCAATGCACAAGTCATATATCACACAGTAAAAAAAAATGTAGCACCACAATTTAATAGTAAAATAGAACAGTTCCTGCTGGAATTCCGAAACAGCAAAACTGCATAACCAGATCTTCCACGCTAAGACTGCAAATCTCACATGTTTGTTCTTCATATAACATTTTAGCATCGGAAATCTTGTTAGACATTCAGAACCACTGTAGTCTACAAAAGCTGCTGAAATAGGATTGCAGATCTTGTAAACGCTCTGCATCTTTTAAAATCAAGTTTCTCGTTATAATAGGTCCCAGAGCTATTGGAAATATTTGAACTTGTATCTTTCTAGATTCTTGCATTAATGAAATTAATTTGCATAATTCGAAATATAAATAGCGTTTCTTGTCATTTATGTATTCCTGCATCTATGCACACCCAATAATATCTGTATAATGAACAACTCAAGTACATTTCACTTGAGTAATAAAAACTTAAAATTGTTTTCAAGATAATTAAGCATTCAAATTTATGCAGCCAGTTACTGAGACTGAAAAATATCAAATATATCCCAAAAATCATTAAAGAGAAAAAAATTACCAAGACGCAAACATCCGTGTGGTTGCCATTGGATAACCGTCCAGGCAAACAGTTGTATAGAAGATCCATAATATGCCACCCTGAGAGTGATGGCAGCAAATCCACAGAAGGAAATGCTGTCTTTAATTCCTCCCTAAGTCTTTGCATATCAGGCATGGATGGTAAAGAAGGGAGGCACTTGTGTAACTTGTGCAAATCTGCTTTCAATACTACTGAAAGTTGTAACGAGTGAAGATCAACCTTTGGAACCTTCATGGCAGTGTATATGGTCAGGGAAAGAAAAAGGAAGAAACCAATCAAATGCCTGCAATGAGTATTGGAGATGAGAATAGACCACATGTAAAGAGGAACAATTGTGTATAAAATTGAACAAGCAAACACGAACCCATATTATGACCATAACTGTATGTTCAAAAGGAATCGATTACTAATTAAAGGCTAACTTCTTGGGAGGCTCAGCAATATGTTAGAACATGAGTACTGAGTAGCCATCCGTCAACTCTTGATTCATACTATATATAGTATGGACTGCAGTTCAGCAATAACTTAGGCTTACTTAGCTTCACTAGTACTTTATAGTTTATAATAGATAAATACTTTTTAGGTGCACAAATTGCAACTTGCAAGCTTTCTTCTCTTTATTGTTGACTCAGTAGGTAGCTCCATGACTAGTACTATCTACCCGGCTACCCCAATATACATCCAACTGAAGCAAAGATACACCTTATGACAGTCTATTCATGATCTTCATATTCAAAAAGATGCAGGATGAAAAAAGTTGCTTCACCACTAAATTATTTCTAGTCCATCATATGGGAGATCAGGGATGAAATTACAGGTGCGGCACACAATACTCAAATAGAGATTAGTCTTTCAAATAGCAAAAATGTTTTCAATAATACGACTTTATTTTGCTTTCAATAAAGCAAAGGTCACATTCCCTGTTTACTTTTCAAGAGTTGTCACATCCTAAAGGATATATGCATGGTAAGTTCTGAGTTGATAAAGCAGAAAAACTTACGTCCACACATTAAGTGTCTCATTGTGAATACTGAACATGCTAAGAAGAACCTGCTTCAACGGCCATTCAGAGCGGTAGTGGCGCAGAATGAATTCATTGTCCCTCAAATAACCAGGTAAAGAATGATACTCCACTAGTTGATACTTCACTTTCTTCCATAATATTTTCCCTTTTCCACCTTTTAAAGAACTCGCAAATTGAAGCTGCTCTGTTGTTTCAGGTATTACCTTTGTGTTCTTGCTGCTTTCAGCCATCTGTTATATCCAAAAATAAAATACTCAACAGCTGAAAAATAAAACACAAATTGTAGAATCATCAAATTGTAGGAACAAAGTTCCCTACTATACCACGATACAACTTCTAAATTTTTATTCAACTTCAAATTGTTCACAAACCTTTTCATAGTATATAATAACCAACAAAATTAAACTGATGTTGCATTCAAGTTTTCCAACATCTAAGCATATGTAATTATGCGTCCAACGGAGCAAAAAAGAGAAAATAAGTAAAATACAGAAACTGAAGAGCTGTGAGAATAGCCCATCTCAACCCCAATGATAATAGCATATACTATAGTGCGTTGTTTTAATCAGCAAAGAGACAAAAACGGAAAAAGAGAACCTGTTGCCAACAGACTATCTGGAACTCATTCGTATAACCTTCATGGCCAACAAAACTGAAAATGACAAACTGTATGGTAGATAATCAACATACTTGGGGAGTTAAAAGAAGTTTGGCATCATGTAAACTCAGTCTAGGACGCAAAAGCTCGAAATAGATCTTCCAGAAAAACTCCTCAGTTATGTGCTCTGGGCAGAGTTCAGCCCGCAGTCCAGCTAATCTTGGAGCAAGACGTTCGACAGCTAAAGCATGTTCTCTTTGCACATCAGACATTACAAAATCTGGAAAAGGACAGTTACAAACAACAGGTGAGATCAGTCAAACCCGCTACAAGAAGAAACCTATTACAGTAACTGTTGAAGAAATATCAGGAATTTCTGCTCATTGAGGTGCTAGAAAATAATGGGCCAAGAAGTATATAATAAAACGAAAATAGGCTCAATAGGTTTATGATGTTCCTATTTGCATGCCTTGAAGACATTAAAAAAAATATACCTAGAAGGCAGAGTTTTAAGCAGCTGCAACCGTACAAACATCATGACTAACAGCTCAAAACAGAAATCAATAAAAAAATCAGATTCAGATAGGAAACTCAAATTTATAACAAACAAGATGAAGTATGAACAAATGAAGATTATGAAAACATTAAACTAAATATACTTGTCATAGATAAATGAAACAACAACATAGAAGTCAATTCTTAAACTTTGTTCGGCACATGAAGACCACGGTTCATCAAAGTATGGTATGATATATTATGTACCATGGACAACCACCAAAATGGCTGTTCTATGTTTTAATATGTTTAAACAAAGGCTTAAGAAGATTAGTCGGAGATTAATAATCCCATGGACTATGAGCTACAAGCTAAAGAAATGATTAAGAAAATCTATTGTCAATCCATCATATCTCGTACAAAACCAAAATCCGAAGCTACATTTTGCTTTTGACATTCCTAACAAGCATTCTCCTCTTGATTTAGGTCAAAATATTTAAGCAGAACTTTTTTTAAGAAACAACAAATTTATCACGCCAGAGTTTTCTTTATCTCCTTCTTGAAAATAGAAAGGACATTTCTAGAATATACCATTAAAATCGCCATCAGGAACAGGAAAATCAAGCCAACTCTCAGGATGCATGGCAATATCTCTGGCGAAAGATATAACCTCTTCGGTCACACCGACAACGGAGCCAGTCAAATCAGCATCGGCCGAATTCCTTTGGGAGAGGTTCTCCTTGACGCCAATCATGGCGGTGGCAGATGACGGAGACATAAAAGCACGGAAAGCCAAGCCGGAATGAAGAAGAAGAATGAAATGAAGTTATTGAGAGAGACGGAGAGGAAAGCGTGAGAATTGCGGAGTAGGCTAAGCAAATGGAATTGGTAAAAGCTTTTACGATGCGAGGAACAATAAATACAAGAGGAGATGATTACTTTCTGTCACGATTTGGGGAAAGTACACATGAATTTAAAATTTCACTATTATGATTTGGTTCGTGGCAATTTATTATGACATTGATATTTCAACCCACCAAATATAAAATTACTTAACTTATTTATCACAAGCTATTTTTTGTGTTAAGATTGGACCGCCATTTTACATATGGAGTAGTAATTATTTCTTCACATAGATTTGTCAACTATTGTTTCTCTTTTTCTATTGTTTTGGTAATCAAATCCCTTTTTTTCTGATGTTAAATTGTTTGTCTACAATGAAAAAGATCTAGGCTGTTTCAGGGATTCTTGTTTCAACAGAAACGACACTTTTAAAATACTGAGTAAATCAATAATGTTCTGTTAAAAATATTTCGGCATGATCCGGGAAAAAAAATAATTAACTTTCGGGGTAACAAGGAAATTGATGGTTTTGGAACAGTCTTTAAAAATGAAAACTGAATATAGATTGAATTCTTTTTCGACCTAATTTACGTAAACTTATAAATGTCTTAAATTAAAATTAAGTAAAGTATTTGAAAAAGCGTTAGACGTTAGTCGGGTGGAATTGGGCATATGGAACCTAGGCAGGAATTAATCGAATTTTTTAATATTTTTATTTATTTTTGAATATATTGAAATTGTTTATTCAATAAAAATCTAAATTATAATATAAAATATTAAAACAATAATAAACGTTTAAAGATAAAAAAATTTGAAAATTTAAATATTTATTAATTCATATAAGATAAAAAATTTGTTACAAAATAAGTGCTTTTATTTTGATTTGTAGTATCTCAAAATTCATTTAATTATGGCTTAAGTTACATTGTTTCTTGTTTTGAGATCTAAACGAAACTTTTATATTGAGAACATTTTGATGTGTATTATTTTACCTATTGAGCATCGTTTTGTGAATTAAACAAATTAAACTATAATTATTATAAATATCAGCATCTTGAAAATTTTTACGTTTAGTCAACAATAAATCGATCAAGGGCCTAATATAATGCACTACGAACGAAAAGTCGGACGATAATCCTCAAAATAGTGCCTAGACAGAGATTTTTAAAACAAAGAGTTAAACATAAACAAATGACATTTTCAAATTTTCAAATTTTGTGGAAAGTATCTCAAGTTTATCATTGCATGATGGATATGGATTAAGAAGATCCATTCTAGCCAAACCTACAAGTTAGTTTTTTGGCTTACCTTTAACTTCTATGGGAATTCCGGAATTCCGGAATTATAAATGGCAAGGCAGGTTACAAGTTAGAGTTTTGGCTTACCTTCATCCAATGCTTTGAGAAAAAAGTCCAGACTTATTTGGCTACAGCCATAGTTCGAATTTAAAGAATGGGTTTTTATGAAACTACAAGAAAATGGTAAAATAATTTTAGGTCATATCATATTGTAATTTTACAAATCTCACATTTTAAATTTTGATTTTTCATAAAACGTGAATTTAAGTTTTGCTTTTTCAAAATACGTGGACATATAACCACCGATTTCAGGAATAATAATTGTTATACCAGATATAACGATTATTATACTAGGTATAATAACTATTATATCATGTATAACAACCATCATACAAGGTATAATGACTATTGTGCTATTCAAATGTGAAATTTGAAAGTGGATCTTAATACTTTCTTTATCTCCACTTATTTGAATATTCTTTAATATTATTAGTTTGGTATAATAGTCAGTATACCAGGTATAATGACATGAGATGATCTGGATTCGAATGTGAAATCTGAAACTGGATCTTAATACTATCTTTACCAAATAATTTGAATGTTCACTAATATTATTCGTTATAATGGTAATTATACCGGGTATAATGGTCGTTATGCCGGGTATAATGATCATTGGTATAATGACTATTATATTATTTAAATGTGAAATCTGAAATGAGATCATATAACTATTTATATCTCCAATTATTTGAATAATTTTTTGTATTATTCGTTATAATGATTATTATACTTGGTATAACAGTCATTAAACCAGGTATAACAATCATTATACAGGATCTAAAACTGAATCTTAACATTTTCTTAATCTCTAATGACTTGAAATATTCTCTGATACTAAAATAAATCATTTGTCCAACCATAAATGCACCAAAACGGCAAAATAAACTACCATGAAAAAACTAAAAACACAAAACAATGGAATCAGTAAAGGAAAAACAGAAAAAGAAAGAAAGGAAAAATAGTTAGAGAGATAATGTTTTAAAGTTCAAGCTAAAATATATTTTCAAAAATTGAAAACACAAAATACTAAAAAGGAAAATAATAAACGTAAAATAGAAAAAAAGGAAGGAAGGATAATTAGGGAGAGAAAGTTGAAACAAAAATCATGATTCAGATCGACAAATCACAATCGTAAGTTTTTTATATCGATTGAAAGGAGATTGCAGATCGATCAGAAGAGAGATTGATTAGAGCTTACAAAGAAATCGTTTCGATCAAAAGATTGGTGAAAATCGAGAAAAAAGAAAGACAAACGAAAGGCAGGGGTGGTCGGAGGACGGAAGAAACAAAGTAGCGGACTGATTCTGTGAAATCAAATACCGATCTGGAAAGTGCATCAAATATTTTCGGTTTGTTTGATTCAAATTTGAATCTGGTTATCGATAGAGATCTAACTGGCATTTTTCAAATATAAACAAAAGAGAGAAGATAGTGTACAGAGAAGATGAGCTTGTAATCGATTAATCTCCGACCATCCACAAACTGCTTTCCGGTAAGAGTTTTGATAAACAGATATGAAAGAAAATTGATTGAATCATTCAGATCAGGAAAACTGAAATTCTGCTATGAGGAATGACGAAAATCTAATAATTGAAAGGAGATTAGATTGGTGAAGAAACAAATCTAGTAATTTATATCAGTAGAGAAAACGTAAATGCAAAAACAATAATCAAAGGAAAGAGATTAAGAAAAATATTATTTGTTAATTGTAAAAGAAAAAACATTTTGATTAAAGAAGGGACATACTTAACGAAGCCATTAAACCTACATACCAACTAAACCCGAGTTACGTAGTTTGTTCTGTAGCATATTTCCTGAACATATTAGTAATACCAATTGGAGACTTAATTTTATATGGGAAGGGCCTAAATTTGTTTGACGATGTACAAGACTTTGACTGGCTCAATTGATCGAATTCGTAGCCACATTGGGACCACTCGTGCAGGTAGCCGATTGTCTATTGAGATTCAATTAGCCAATTAAAATTAAGAGAAATGACAGTGATACTTAGTAAGTTCAGAGTAAATGGCAATTAAAAGAAAGAATGGAAAAAAATCATCTTTCCCCAAATGGTTCCCTTGCCTGTTCCCTTAATAAAAAATCGTCATGTGTCAACTTTTATTTTATTTTAATTAAAAAAAATAAGAGAGAGAAATTAATAATTATTAAAATATAATAAAAGTTGACACGTGACGGTTTTTTATTGAGGAGATAAGCATGGGGATACTATTTGGGGACAAAGTATTTTTTTCCCAATTTGAAATGGTAATTTAGAGAGAGCTACAACATTGCAAATTTACGAGTTTGCCCTTGCATTATAAATACCACACATGAACCCCGAAACTTATTATAATAAGCAAATCAAGTCCCTCCCAGCTAAGTGCACGCTAGATCTAATGCTTCAAGAACGAATCTCAATTAAGTTTAGCTATTTTCATATGATGTAAGGTGATATCGTTTCAAGTCTTGGTACAAGTCAAGAGGAGTAATATAAAAGAAGAGAGTTGTAACTAATAAAGGGGCTAATGTGCAAAGAATGTATAGTTGAAATGCCTTGTAAATAATTGATTCCTTGGTACTTCTGCCTCCCTCCCGAAACTTTTGAAATTTCTACCTTCTGAACTTAGTAAAAGTGTACAAGGACGGTAGGTGAGTGCCAAGTTTTCAAGTTTTGTATTTTGTATTTCCTGGTGTGATTGATACAAAGTATACTATTTTAGTTAAACAACTATTCTTTCAAAGCTTCTCCATTTATTCTGAACAAAATACTATAATACATATTACTTTGTACACTATTACCATTTGATGCCAGCATACATATTACTTTGTGTACGGTTCCCATTTTATGCCAACAATGTCTTCATTTTTCTCAACAATGGTACAAACCAGAAAGATACTCCAATATTTTGTGTATTTGTGTGAGACCCATCATTCAGCAAGTGGATATAAAAAAAGAAGATAATTAACAACCGCTTAATACCCAGCTAATAGTCAAGATCTAAGAGTATAATAGGAAAAAAAAAGAAGCAGCTTAGGTTGAGGAGGAGAAGGAAGCAATGGAACCTGAAAATTCAAACTTTGGTAGTTCTCTAGAGGTGGCTTGGGTGCAGGACCTGGCAAAAGATTCACTAAAAATAGTTCCACCGCGATATCTGCATCCTCATTAAGACTCTCCTCTCTCTTACCTTACTCTGATTCTGAGCCCCAAGTTCCAGTGATTGACATGAGCTGGTTATATTCTCAAGAATTCATGATTCTTGAACTGGAAAATCTCCACCATGCTACCAAACACTCGGGTTTCTTGCAGGTATATATGTTTTTTTTTTTTGTAACCATTTCCCAGCTTCCTATCATATTTAGTAGCAGATTGTCACAGCAAGCGACTAGACACTTCGAATCTTCACAGCAACCTGCTATTCTGAAATAGAGAACATATAGATAGATAGTCAACTAATCAGTCATGTATTACATGTAAGAAGTGTTTTCAGTAGCTATTTGAGAAAGATATCTTCTTTACATCAGTTGACCAACGATCTAAGACCGCCTTTATGGTACACCACACAGAGGGAAAAGTCATAAACATGCATTTTCCCTCTTTTTTCTTATGATTGTATAGAATAATATGAGTGGTTGCAGCTAATAAATCATGGAGTTTGTGCTTCACTGATGGATAAAATGAAGATCGAAATCCAAGAATTCTTTGATCTACCAATGGAAGAGAAGAAGAAATATTGGCAAAAACCAAGAGAACTGGAAGGATTTGGACAGGCTTTTGTTGTGTCTGAAGAGCAAAAGCTTGATTGGGGAGACATGTTCTATATGATGACTCTCCCACATAACATAAGAGAACCTCACTTGTTTCCCAAGCTCCCTCTCCCATTCAGGTTTCCTCTCTCTCTCTCTCTCTCTAGATCAAAAAACTATGATGATCACCTTCATTTTTCACTACCAATCAATATCTGCCACCAAATGCAGAAACACGCTGGAAGCTTACTCGGGCGAACTGAAAACTCTTGCCTTGAAAATCCTGAATTTCATGGCAACCGCTCTAGGAATTGACCCAAAAGAAGTGAAAGAATTGTTTGAGGAAGGCAACCAACAAATGAGAATGAATTACTATCCACCATGTCCACAACCTGAGGTAGTGATGGGTCTGAATTCTCACACCGATGGAGGTGGCCTACCCATCCTCCTCCAAGTCAACGATAACGAAGGCTTACAAATAAAGAAAGATGACAAGTGGTTTCCTTTTAAACCACTCTTTAATGCCTTTGTCATCAACATTGGTGACCTGCTAGAGGTAATGGACATGTGCTAACCTAAATGATTGATCTTGACTCACAGACAAGAATTTTAGATTGGGTTACTTATTTGCTTAAAAAATGGCAGATTGTGACGAATGGGATTTATAAAAGCACTGAGCACAGAGCAACTGCGAACCTGGAGAAAGAGAGAATCTCCATTGCAACTTTTTACAGCCCTAGCCTAGATGGAGAAGTTGGCCTTGCAACAAGCCTTTTATCCCCGGAGAGACCACCATTATTTAGAAGAATTAGTGTTGCAGATTTCCTAAGGGGTTATTTGTCATGAAATTTGGACGGGAAAACACAAATCGATTTCATGAGGGTTCAAAATTTTGATGCCAAAAACAACTGATATGCACCGGATGCAAACATATGTTTGATTCTGCATTATAAATTACAATTCAGCATTCCCATAAAACTTATTCCACCTTCACAAAGAGAAACAATAATCCTAATCTGGCATGAGGATTTAAGCAATGGTAGCAATTGGTTCTCCAATTTGAACACAATTGTATTGGATTCAAATGCATTTTGCATAACATAAAAACAAGATGAATATTGAGTTGCTTTGAATCAGCATCTACGAGTTCAAGGAATATCACTCGGAACAAAATGAATCATTCATTAATGTAATTGTATGTCATGCAATGGCTCAAATCCAGCATTTCAAAAGTACACCTAAAATGTTGAACACGCTGAAGAACCCATGCTTTACGACAACTCACAATAATAACTAAGCATTATGAGCAGTTTTCAATCAAACAAGTCATTTTTTAGTAACTACCTGGTATGGCATTTCATTCCAACGTTTCAAGTTTACCCTGCCTAACATTGATCCAATTTAGTTTGTTTATCAACTAGTTCACTCTAGTTATAAATTACATTGCAGTTCAATTAAATTTAGCTTCATTTCATCTAAAAGAACATTAGTTAAGCCTCTTATGATTGATTAACTAGATGCTAGGGCCGGACCTAATGCATGGCCACTAAAGCATGTGCCTAGGGCCATTTAAACATTATGCGAAGTTGAATTGGGAAACAAACAATGATGACTCAAAAATGGAAGGACCAAAATATCAATTATTGACTAGATACAAGCTTTCGAGAATAAGGTATCGCCAGAACATTTCAGTAATCAATATGCACATTTGAGAACTATTTCAAACCGGCTAAACACTTGAAGAAAAAAGCACCGCTAATTTCATCATTCATCTCCCAATTTATGCATAACAGTTTTCTACAATGGCTCAACAAACAAAAATTGCCTCAGTTTAGAATCAAACATTGAAAAACTCAACAGACTAATTTAGAAGCTTCTCCTCATTGCTGTTCCGGAAGTTGTTGTTTGATCGGCACATATTGATGAAGCCAAAGGTCTCCAGCTTCCATTTGCAAGATTATAAACGCGAGAGAAGAAATCAATATGAATCCAATCGATAATATAAAATCAAAATCTATGTGAAATAAATACTGGACAGGTGTTCAGCTTTGTCTGCTTTCGTGCAAATCATGCCGAAATACTAGTTTTAAAGCTCCTCTCTCTCCTACTTATTATGGTTAGAAAGTAACAAATTGATGAGTTTTATTTCTTTGGTTTTACTCGGAAATCCCTATTCGTTGTCTTTCTTTTGAAAATCATAAACACGCCAAAATAAATCGAAACTATGTCGTATTTGGTCAAATTTTAATATAGCAGAAAGAAATGAGTAAAATTGGGTTAATTTTATAACTAAAGGAATGGACTACTATAACTATCTTTTCAATGGAAGCATGTTCTTCAAACTTCCAACATCATTTTTTTTTCATGCATTGACAATATCAAATAACTGTTTACGATTTCGAAGTAAAAACTTTCCAACGATAAAAATTATGATAATAATAAATAGAAATCACAACAACAAAAAATAACATTAAAACCAAATAAACAATTTGTTCACGATTGCTCCATCAATTTATTGTACATTTACCTCTATTCTAATTATTTAGAACCCACCAAAAAAATTAGCCCAAAATGATACCTCCAATGAAATTTTAAGTTGTTGGTTTTGATTGAAACGATAATATACAGTTGTTAAAAGAGTAAAATCGATATATTGTTAGACAAAATAGACATTGAGTGGACACCATAACATCAAAAAGCTCTTACAGTGGCTTTTTTGGTTAGGATTAGAGCAATTTATAGACCTCGGGCTGAACCATTATTTTGGCCCTATCATATCGCTACCACAATTTTGAGAGGTGGTGATTGATTAAAGAAATGAGAAACTTGTGATTTAAATGAAGTCATGCCGTGTGATTAAAAACATCAAATGTCTAAGTTGGAACAAAAACCTCGATATGAAATACGTTTCAGACTAAATATTTTCAATCAATACAAGTTAGTGTAAGATATGCAAGAACCAATTTTGAGATATAATTAAGAAAGTGAAAAGGTTCCTCTTAAATTAAGGGCAAAGGAGCAATTAGTGTAAAGAACACGGGCCACAAAGGTCTTTTAGAATAAACTAGTGATTTGTTTGCTACATAATAATATCAACTTAACTGATGATATTTAGTTTCTTTTTACTGGCGGCAGATAGAGCAGAAGACAAGCTTTTAACATATACACATGAAAAACTAGTTCAAAGGTAAAAGGAATAACCAACTGATTAAGGAAGCGACCTGTCGTTTCACATTCATTTATGAAGCATCTGAAAAGATTAGCGTCTCTTTCACCTTGCAAGTTTCAAAGTAGTCATTAATATTTGACAAGACTAAACACCATAACTGTAACCTGGGACACCCAACAGGAAATGACAGGTCGTTTCAAACATAATGTTCATTTCCTCCTTTTTTTGATGGGGCAGCCAAATAACATCAGTCTAGTCTACTCCTTCACCTCTCAAAAATGGCGAAGCAAGCTTTCTGCTACAAAAACTAAACAGTATAACAGAATTCAGCATAGCAGTACCAGATAAAATTGCGTTGCATTAACATAAATATAAAAATTAGAACAATGTTTGTATTTGATAATTGAATTTTTTCCAAAATGCTAAAGATATACAATAGCTGTCATATATATTACATTTACTGGACCAATGGCTTCATTCCCTCTTTATATCATATCCATTGCATAACTAATGCAGTACCCATAAGTTTAAAAGTTTTTCATAATCAACTTCCATAGGGATGGTGATCTTTGACTGCATCGTTGTTGTCTTTGAACCTAACAAAAATGAAATAAAATTAGTTAAGCAAATAAAAAAAGACACAAAACCAATAGCAGTGTACAGATTTACTGCCATCCTGTGGTTCATTCAATTGCATCACTTCATGAAAAACATGTACAAGGCATTTCATCAAAGTTTTTCAATTAGTTGTAAAATAAGAATATGAGCATTCTATTCTGTAGGGAATGAGCAAATTCTTACTTTTAAGAACTCCAGACTAGAACATGATTTAACTATTATTCATTTCGAAAAACCTCAATATGCACATAATATACAGATAATTAAGAACTTGCACAGACTATTAAACAAGTCAGACATTACGCCTGAGCTAAAAGATCAGTTTATTCGGGAAAGAAAGGTAAGGAGAAACTTGCAGCTTATAGAAGAACAGAAACAAACCCAATAGAAAGCAATCTTAGATACAATGGCAGTTGTTTAACAAGTCAGCTAACCTGATATCCACATCCCAACAATAGCATTCCACACCAAAAATTTTAATTTAGAATAACTTCATTCTATTGGCCTTTTCTCCTACATAGTACCAAACAGACAGAAGCACTTGTCTGTCAAATATCACACCCATTTGCTTGATAGACAATAGATTAAGCAACTAGTTGCCAATTCTAGAATAACATCCGAATCTTCAACTAAGAATTGAACCACAAAGCAAATAAAGCTTAAAGAATTTTCTTTGTTTTTACAATGTGGGTCCCACAAACGTTCTAACTCGAGAGCTCACATCTACTATAGCTCCAATGAAGCAAAGATTACAGTAACAGAAGTTCTTTAATCAACTGTCAGTCAACACTAACAGCATTTAGCAGGCAGAACTAAGCTAAAATAATGATACTCACTTATCAAGCAGCCATTCTTAAACCAATGTGGCCAATAACAAGCGAATACAGAGCCAAACAAACATTCAAGAGAAACCAAGCAAAACAAAAATGTAAAAAAAAAAACACGAATCTCGGAACAAAATCCAGAAATGAATCAGAGAAAACAACAAAAGTGACACTAATCTAAGCTTAAAACAAAAATCCCAAGCAAATGAGGGAAAAGCACAAACCTTTCATTAAAGAGCAACAACACAGGAACAGAACCAAGAAGCAGACACAGAGGGGGCATATTAGAAAACCAAACCCTAGCTTTGATTTATTAGCTTATAAAAAAACTAATACAAGTACAGAGTTGGGTTTAAGGAAAGTGAGTAGCGGGTTTTGAGCAGAGAGCAGAAGACTGAGTGGGGCTGTTTAATACTAATAAAAGAGTTAAGGGAGCACGAAAGCCAAGGCAAGACAGGAAGGAAGGAGGTTTATGTGTTTGTTTGGATATAAGGACAGTGTTGTCCGGAAGGTGTGTTAATTTTGTGGGTGCTTTTTTTGCGTATTTCGTTTGAAATCTCAAACATCCCCGCCTTTCTTTTTTAGTGCGTGTAATGCACTCACCAATTAGGTACCACATTATTTCTTTAACCAAATATTTTACCTCCCGTTATTCTGCATAAATTTGCACCTTTTGACCCTATTTTTCTCCTTATTTAAATTAAATTATACAAAAGTCTGTATTCTTTGCGTGTAGGTGTAAATAAGATTCTCATTACCAATTTCGTTATGTAAATTTATAGAGCTAAAAATGTTATGGATTAGATGTAGGTATATAAGTCAATATTAGTATTAAATATTTTTTTTTTCAAACTATCCAGACTTTTCTAGTTTTGTATAAATGCTACCTCATCTTACTTTTCCACATCAGGTAATAAACAATTTCTTTTTTGAATAAAAAACTCTCTTTTGTTCTCTCTTTATTTCTAATTTTTTGTTTTCTAATTTCTTAATTTTGTTTTAAAATAAAACTGCCTGGTAAATAATATTCTGTTTATCCAAGAATAATTTGAATATATAATCTCCTATTTTGTGCAACTATATATCACTAAGGGCGAAATGTTAATTTTGAACATGGTTGTGGCAATTGCAATATAACATTTCCTAGAGAAAGAAAAATGTATACATAGAGCTACACCATAATAAATTCAGAAAATTATTCTAATAAAAATATAAATCTAATATATGAAAAAAATTAAGTAGTAGTTGAAAACAATAAAATTTAATAACTTGGAATATTTGCAGGCATAAATATTTTTTCTGATTATAAACAAACAAAACCTTTGATTAATGATACATAAGTTCCAGTCGTGCATACACAAAAGAATAGACAATCAAAACCGAAACTGGATGCATAATACAATGAACAAATGACAAGTAAATTTTGTTTGTCTTTGTTTCTGTTCTTCTCCATTCGCACTCAGAAGAAAAGACTTGTCTGAAAGCTGAACAACCAAGACACAAGTGATAAGTTAGTTAAGCAGCCTCATTGGTGGTCGGGATCCTCAGTCGCTTCTCCACAAATGCAGAAGGAAACCACCCGGCTTTTCCTTTGCATTCCCCTTCTGACCATCCAGTTGGGCTCGCCTGCATTTTAACATCAAGTTTCTGAAACAATTGCTTGTTTGTGCTAAGTAATCGATGCATTTTGACATGATTTGATCAAATATAGATCGTTGCTCTTATTTGGAAAGCAAGCACGGACTCTAAACATATATGCTCCATTCACTTTTCTGCACCCTTAAAACATGAGTAGATCGTGATTTCTCAATATATAGTCTAAATACCTTTCGCAAAACAACATAATCGCCCACTGCCAAGCTCAGCTCCTTCTCTGTTTCTGCAACGAAAGAATGTGTTGCCTGCCAGAGGAAACAGAACATGTTTTAACACTCTGTCTGAACCTCATTCAAAATACAAGAAACTTTAATGAAAGGCTATATAAAGGAAACTGTTTTAAATAATTAGGCGTGGAAACTTACTTCAGCTAAGAAGTAAATGTTTTTTTCTGAACCATTTTCTGATGGAATCGCAGAAGCTGAGATTACTGGAGGAGCAGCCTCTTTTTGTTGTTTCTCTGATACCATCTGACACAAAAACCGGACCCCGATTTAAGGTTATGAATCTTTATGTCATATACATTGAGACAATGATCTCCTTATGGAAACATATTTTGAACTAACCTCAGCTTCAACTTCACTGAGAATGGCAGCAATTCGAAGATGGTAATTCTTTTCACCTCAACCTTCAAATTTTGAGATAAAATAAATTCAAAGCTCCAAAACAGCCAACATGCGAACATTATGTAAGAAGCATAGCGGCGGACTTACTTACCATGGCAACAAGCCTCTGGAAACTCAACCTCTGCTGCTGCGATTCGACAGCGGCCAACGCAGCAGCAGCTTCTTTACCGAGAACCGCCATGCTCGCTTTTAGCTCTTGCATCTTAGCTTCTGATGCGTGCAGCTTCGCAACATTTTCCGGGATTGGGGATTCCCTTACCCGTGCTTGTCTTTTGGAAACCTCTGTTTGCTTTTAATAGTTCACAACAGTCACGAGTTTATTAAAAAATGGATGACATGATGTAGTTTGTGTCTGTCTGATGCTTGGCTTTGTTTTTTTTTTTTTAATTACCCGTGCTTCTGCTTCCTGTCTCATTCGACTATAACGTTGAGCGAGATGGCGAGCATCTTCGAGAGGAGAGCCAGTAATCATTGCTCGCAGAGGATCCAAAACCTGCGAAGATAACAAGGCATTCAAGTCTTGTTGCTCTTTCTCCACTTGTTTACGAGCCTCCCCATACACGGCTGCAGCCTTGGCCAGTATATTATCGTTGGCATTCTCAGTTCCATATCCGAAGCAGTCCTCCAATAGTTTGGTACCTGTCACACCAAAAAAAATTAAATAATGTCTCTTATGAAGCAGAAGCAAGCATGAAATTCGTTCAATCCTAGTTCATAATCTCTTAAGATAATAGACTAAGATCAGATAGCATAATAACTGATTTCCACCTGCTTCAATATGTTTGTACCCAATGGCTGTGAAAGTTTCTGCTGCTCTAACAACATCTTTCTGAAATTCCTGCAACCAAAGATTCATATATATATTTAAGGCAAGTTACAATTTACATAATGTTGGGCAAAGTGTTCAAGCAGACGAAACGAGTTCCTCCTCACTTAGGTTGCATTTAAATGAAAGACAATGTTATACAATATGATACAATCATGACAAAATATCTCAGGTATGTGCCTCCCCAAAATGCTCTAGTTTTTGTTGCAACCGAATGAAAAGACATTGGTACCGAACCATTAAACTATTGTCCATTCATTTTCCTCTAACAAAATATTTAAGCGTTTGACGCGTGAATTATAACATAAAAGGCACAATAACTCGCTTCTCTCATTCAAGAAAAAAAAGCAATGAACAACAAATTTGAATCTCAAGAAGGAAAAAATATGATCAACCTTCCCCGAACGAGTTGACCTGTGCAGTTTTTCCAGCTGTTGATGTCTATGCATTTCAACTTCATCAATAACCATTACATCGGAGCTTTCAAAACCAGTCCCTCCGAACTGTTTTATGACAGCCTGAAAACAGATCATAAATGATAAATAAAGAAGCATATTTCATGAAAACTGAGAATGTTAATTTTCTTCACTACTCTACAACAATACGATGAAGTTGCAAAAACTGCAATTCAAGTATACAATGATCCTCTCTCAAAACACTGTTACACAGGATATCAAGTAATATGAAAAACGTGTCTGCATTTGATCTTCTATTGCCAATAAACACTTCAGCATGGCTTATAACTATGCACTCCATTTTGTCAAAATGCTAACTAATCAAACTATAAATCAACCCCAGGAATAGCTTAATGCTATAACAATGTCAGTGGTTGAGAATTCAAAAAAAAAATGACAATTGGCAAATTAGCTACCGACATATTGACGTGGAGAAAGTTAGCTTTTTTTTATTTATGTATCTCTCATTGAAGAATTTTGGGTTCGCCAATTAATGGAGCCCTTTCAATTAGAAGGAAGGAACAATCACAAAAGCGATAAACTGAAGAGAAATAAAATGAAATGCTTGAGATTTACTTGTTGTTGCTTGGCAACTTGTTCTCTGAGTTTGCTAGCTTGTTTCCTTAAAGCATCCATTGCTTTGATTGAATTGAGATCTCAAGATCAGACAAAGATAGGATCTGATGAAAAGGGCAAACACAGAGGCGCTCGTCACATACTTTCAACTGGGACTTGCTGTCTGCTTCGCTCTCGTTGTCGTATCTTACTGCAATATGTCAACAAAAACAGCAGTTTGTTTCCTCGTTGGGCCTACAGGCCCAATCAAACAACGGTACTTTTTCTATTTATTGGGCCTATGGGTAGGCCTGATTAGGCCCTTATATCATACCATATTATCATGACGCCAATAGTTTCCAAGAACTTATTGGGGGCTTTATTAAGTGTTTTCTATTTCTAAAACTATTTTTTTCAATTTTTAACCAAAAAAAAATATATTCTTCGTTATAATCTCAAAAGGTTATTTATTTGAGTATTTATTTTAACAATATATATTCTATTCTATAGTATTTATTCAATTTCGCAAGCTAAATAAATTAGCATGTTATATAATTTTAGAACAATTTTCCTCATATTTTACAAATTGATTATTTTTGCCATTGGTCTTAATTTTTTAAGCTTTTTCATCCTTAAAAATGAATTATATAAAGGGATATGATGAGCCTAATATGCTTGACGTTAATAATTTCAAATTATATGCCATATCTATAAAAGGTCGAAATTAAAGTAAAGTACAATATTAGTGGGTACAAATCTTATTAGGAAGTTGCCGACAAATTATTTAATTATTTGTCCTTCTTTTATAAAGTGCCGACGTAAATTTATTAACTGCCCTGCAACCACCTAATACTTCATTCATTGAATAATCAAATCAATTGAATATATTCATATATGATATATGGGTCCAGTTATTTTATTTATTGTGCTTATTCACATTTTTTAATTAACTTTATTGTAATTGATCATATTGATAACAAAGTGCCTAGTAATTGTAATCAAATTAGGGAGGGATGGCACTAAAATCCCCTCAACTTCTCCTCATAACTTTACTAAGGGTCGTTTGGCTTGAAAAGCTCGAGCTTTTCTTATAAGCAACAGAGTTGATTTTGGAAAAAAAACAAGTCAGACAGTTCTTAATTAAATAGCATGAAAGACCAACATGTGTGTTCAAAGTCAAAATATGTAGTTCTATAAAAAAATTTGTGAGAGTAATTTATTGGGATATCAGCTTGAAAAGTAATACCAAACAGACTCTAAATTATCAAAAGTTTTGAATAATTTTTCGAACTTGTAAAAATGCACATGTCTACCTTATTAATATCACGTGTCAATTTCTGTTTAAGGAAAAAAATATTCGAAAAATAATAAATTTAAAAAATCAAACCAACCAAAAAATAGTATGTAACATTGAGGAGATACATTAATGCATTTTTTTAATTAAATAGAGTTATTTTTTATGTTTTAAACAACAAGAGAGAAATGGGTTAATAAAATTATCCTTGATAGAATTTTTCTTACTGTAATCATCAAAATATATTTCTTGATTGATAGTGTGATAATTCATTGTTGAGTATCTTTTTTAGCCAACACCATGTAAGTTTTAAACTGTGTTTATGAAATTTTATTTTGTTGTTGATAAAGGCTCAGTGCGGGAGGTGCCCCGACATGTTCAAAAAAAAAATTGTTGTTGACTTAACTTTCAAAGTAATCTTATAATTACTTCCATTTTAAATGCACAACTTTGTTACTTAAACTTCACGAGTCAGTTTCTAATTGAAGAGAGAAAATAAGAAAATTAATATTTTTAAAAAATCAAATTAATCTAAAGTTAACATGTGAAATAGTACCTTAGAGAATTTTAATGTTTTGGAAATAGCAAACTGACTAGGATAGTGAAATTAAATGAGTACTGAGTATACTCTCAATTAATAAGGCTGACTATAGTTTGTTTAAGGGTAAAACAACTTAGTTTTGCTGATTAATTAATTAAGTTATGACTTAGTGTAGGAAAAGCTGAGCACAAGCTGAGCCTGTGCTGAGTACTACGTAGTTTAGAAGCATATCAACTCAACTGTGCTGAGTTAGCTTTTATTTATTAAAAGTTGTTTTGTTTGACACTGAGATATTAAATGATTCATGTGCTACTAACAAATTATGTGAGAAACGGAATATTTCTTAGTCATTTTTCAAGATAAAAACCGATGAAATTAAGGAAGATATTCCAATGGTCCTCACAAGACAAAAGGTGTCAGTACGGAATGTCGGGATTCCCTCACTAAAGTCCAAAAGTAAAAGGAATCATTTGACATGCTTCGTTTTCAGTGTCTCCACGCGACTCTGCCAATGTCAGCAATTAAATCAATTTGAAGATTCCTCGTTGCATTATCGTGCGTCTCTCTCAACCGAATTGCTTGAAGACAAAATGAGCTTTTTGTTAGCGGAATTTTATTGCACTTTAACATTCAAATTTCTATCTCTAAACGTTTTGGGATCTGTCTCCAACGGGAAGATTCGAAAGATATGAAGAGAAGAGAAATTAAAGATCAGCGACCTCGATAAGTTTGCAACGGCTACTTCGCAAAGCTTCAAGTATAAATAGAAGACCGAAGCAGACGTTCAAACTTGATGAATCACCTCGAATTTCTTATAGAGCTGAAACTCTGCGGAATTACTCCCAGCTTCAAGAAATTTCAAACTCAAGCAATCAGCAAACATCAATTCCAAATCCGTTTGTAATAGAGAGAATTACTTAGATTTAACATTGTAAGGATTCAACGTTTCTATAAGTTGAATTCATTTCGAAATCTTGTTAGTCAAATCTGAGTGTCAGTTTGGGAAGGGTACCAAAACTGAGTCGAGTGGTAGTTAGAAAGGAAGGTACTTTCTGTAAAAGTGTGTTTACCCGCTGTGAAGGCTGCTCCACCTAAGTAAGGACCGAACACTAGTGGATTAAAGCTCCGAAAAAAGTATCCAGGGATTGGAGATGGGTTTGGGGACGAACCAGGATAAAAATTCAAGTGTTGAAGTTCTAAACTTTAGCTCTTAGCTTTTACTGTGTCTTGCTTATTCATCATCTCTCTTTAGTTAATAGTTTTACTTGAAAAACTAATCCTAAGCTGAGTCGAGTACTCGGCAAGAAATTGTAGATAAACTGTGCCAGCGAATCTAGGTAGTTTATACAGTTTTTATATCGCAACTTAGCACGCAAACTCAGCACGCATATAAAAACTTTGCTTGGCGAAATAGAATTTCATAAATCTTACAAAGTAACCAAGTGTTCGAATTAACCCCCCTCTGCGGTTGTTTTTAAGTCATCAAGGACCAACACAACTTAGAACACTTATTTGATATATTAGGTCTTAATAAAATAATTAATATAATATGTTTATTTTTTTGTTATAGTCCATTTAAAATTTGTATCATGTCAATGAGTTACAACAACACCTGCACTTAAAAAATAAAAATTAATGAATTTCTTATAACTTTCGTTGAATCGATAGTTCTTGATAAATGGTTAAAGAATTCGTATTTCATCCATCATATTTTAATATCATTTTTTTGAGATCAAAGTCCTAGCCTATCAGTTAAGATGCGAGTTGTGAACTGTAAAAATCTCAGATTTAAGTTACATCTAAGGCGGGTTGAGAATTTTTCTTTCCATTCAATGTAAGTCTAAATAAAACAATTTTTTTAACCGAATACATCACAATTTAAAAAAATATTTAAATTACATGACGCGTAAATTACCAATATAATAAAATTAAGTTGATTTACTCCGTCAGATTAATTATTTTATTTAATTAATTATACCTTGCACACAGTAAAAATTATTATCATTGATGCCGAAAGATTGTAATTCTGTGATTTTCTTTAAGATTAATAAAACATTTATTACTCTATTAAAATGTCTAATTAACTCTTTTACTTTATCATAAAATTCTCTCTTTCAAAATTATTACCGTATTATTTCATTTTATACTTAATCTCTTTCCTAATTAATACAAGAATAAATTAGGTTAAAAATGTTGAATGTTGCATCAAATATGCGAGAATGATAAAAAAAATGAAAATTTAAATAAAATAACAATATTTCAAAACCGAAAACAATACGTTTTAAAACTGTTACTTAACCGTCGGATGATAAAACTCGAATAATCTGTTAATTCCACTATCCATTATAGACATTTTAAATGAGCTAATCACCCTATATTGCACTGAAAAAAAATAAATTCAAACTCGGTTACATCCAAAATCCACTCTCACTTTGAAACTTTTTAAAGTTTTCAACTTTTTATTCATAATTTAAATTTTTAGAAAGTGAGAACAAAAGGACCAAACATGTGAGCTGGGGTATCTATTTCCTGTATAAATCCCCAATAAACTGTGGAAGTAATACACTCGTAAAACTAAATATTAATTTTATCATGCTGTGATCTAATTCTATACATATTGTAATCTTTTTTACTGTATTTATTAACGAAAATTAATCTTGTATGTTATTCATCAAAATGTCATAAATTCAAATTGCTCACTGAAATTTTATCATTAACAATTTTCTAATATTACTGTAGCTTGAAGACTATAAATGTCTTATGTACTTTTGAAAAGTAATTTTGTGGTTGCAAACTCTACAAAATCAACAAAATAAGATTTAATATACTTAAAATATATGCTATGTCAACAATTTTAATAGAAATACAATTGAAAGATTAGAATATAATTAAAGATAATATGCGGAATACACGTTCATGAACAAAAAATGCTGATGCATTTAAAATGATAGAGATTATAACTATGTAACAGAAATAATAATAAAAATTCCCAAAAATATTAAATAATAAATTGTATAAATGGGAAATTCTAGACCACCCACTAAACTTTCCCTATCAAACTGACGGAAAAATTTCCATTGATAGAGTTATGAATGGCCCACCCTATCCCTCTAATGAGTAATGATAATAATCCCAAACCCCAATGCTTATTTTAATTTTGTTTTTCCACATATATGAATTTCAATAAGAAATATGATAAGTACTCCCATTTTAAGCATTAATCTGTTTACAAATTTTGAGCGTTAGTGTGACACATAATAAATGTACAAATTATGTTTGTTATAGGTTTTGAGATTAAAGAAATACCAAATGCCTACCATTAATTATACATTTTTAAAAGATACAACAATAATACAGATACATTGCCAAGTTCATGGAACCAATTGCAAAAACAGTAAAAAAGTTAAGGGATTTCATTAAAAAAGAAATACAGATTTGAATTTGAATAAATGCAATTGCAAAAGAATCATCATCATTCACAAAATGACAGTTGCCCATCAAAAAAAGGTCCCAGCTTTCCATATAATCTCCTCTATTTCACACTAAGTAACAATTTCAACGGAGGTAAATTTAAGAATCCAGGAAGACAAGACAGCCAAGGGAACGAATCTAGACGCCATATTTATTTTCTCTACCTGTAAGTCCAGCCTGCGTTTGGTTGTTTTTTTAGATTTTCAGCTCAAGGAGTGGAGAGGAGACAGAGAGTGTACGATTTGGGGGTTTTTAATTGAGGGGGAAAAGGCCGATTAATCATGCCATCAGGTGCTAAGAAAAGAAAACAAGCTAAGAAAAAGAAGGAACTACAAGCTCATTCTAATAGCTTCAATTCTTCTTCAGTCAGTGATACTCATTCTCAAGGTACTATTTTAACACCTTACTTTAATTTAGGCATGAGACCCCATCATTGATAACTTAGTGCTTGCCAATCTGTTTTTCACCTTCTCATGTCTGTTCTTAATTTGCTTTATGAATCTGAGGTGAGATGTGTTCTGTGGCGGGTCCTGTTGCTTCGACTTGTCCTTTATTGGAATTCTCTCGACTTTTGATTCGATTGGATTGATACTCTGTTAACTTATTTTGAGCCAATGGGTAATTGGCCGATTGCCCTCACTTTGGTCGATTCCATGGAATCGTTGTTGATTGTTTTAATTTAATTTCCTTTTCTCTGTGTTTTATTTGGGATTCTAGGGCTCTTTTCTTTTGTTTTAGAATCTGGGTTGGATGCAATTCTTTGCCTCGTATTTTGCTTGATTACAATATAGTTTTAGGAGTTTGCTAGTGAATTTGCCCCTTCCAATAACTGTGGGCATTGATTGTGACTACTGATATTCAATCAACTACCTTTCTCAAAGAGTGTTTCTTAGACCTCCCCTACTCTGCTGGGGTCAAATTACTTATCGGTGGGTAGGGTGAAGAGAAGTAATGGGTATCTGTTTGTTTCCTTTCTCTGCTCTGTAGGACTAGTTACTCCTCTCGGTATAAAAGTCATGTGCCCTGCATTTACCAATTGTTTTGTGTAGATAATTAGGGAGTGTTATCTCTCACAAAATTTGACTCTTGTTGTAATAAAATGGAACCAGGAAATGATGATCCAAGAAGCCAGGATGAGAGGGATAGTGATGGCGGTGAAGTGGGATCACCTGCATCACAGGACCATCAGAACCAACCCCGTCCATTCAATGAGGAATCCGAGATATCGGTCCAATCATCTTTTGTCACTGAGGACAGTTCTGTCCGAGAGAATGAAAGTGTTGTTGAAATTCAGAGTGAAGTGAGTTTGGAGAAGGACATTGAGAGCGTGGATGTTAATGTGGAGCAAGTTGAGTTTTCAAAGGTGTCGCACAATGGAGACGATAAGAGCTCAAGCAGTAGCAGTTCGGATGACGAATCTCAAGCTTTTGATGAGAAACAGAAGGTGGAATTCCGTTATTCTGCTCCAGATGCCATCTCATTTGGTGATGTTGTAGTAGTAGAAGAGGTGAAAGAAATCGAAAAACCACTTACCAAAGATAATGGCAATTCAGTTACGGAAAGTGCACCTCCTCCTGTGATGCCTATGTCCGAGGTGGCAAAACTTGCGACAGAAGGTGCTCAGTTTGATAATGTGGAGGTCATTGATGTGGTTGAAACAGAATTTAAGGAAAACGAAGATTACCTGCTGCCTAAATCTGGTGTTGTTGCTGGTGCAGTACTAGAGGTCAGTGAAGAAAAGGTTTTGCCCATATCGAATCAGAATGCTGAGGTTGTTAGTGCTTCCAGTGTTAATGGAAACGAGGATAATTTGCCGAAATCATCAAGCTCTCAGAATAGAGATTTCGAGGCTTCATCAGTTGCTCATCCTGAAACTAGTAAAAACAAAGAGAAGGCCAGAGATTTTGAGGCTTCTGAGAATATTGAAACCAAGGTATTGCCCCTGCTACTTTTTTCTATTGCTTATAAATTTTCATCAATGGTTTTTCTGTAGCTTTTATTTAGCATAACATGTGCTTTTTTTTCAATGATGCAGCCTGTTGCTCCGCCAGCACCACAAATAGCACAAAGAACCTCATTCCTGAGTTGCTGTGGTTTGTTCGATGTTCTTACTGGTTCCAACAGATAATTTCAGGTTAAGATTGTTCCTCCAAGGTGCATGGTAATCTTTAGAAGTGGTCTTTTATCTGTGCCTGGTTTTGTTTTAGCATGTAGATAGTTGTTGATATGTATCCAGTCATACCAGTCTTCAGATCTTCTACACAGAGGTCAAATCTGATCTTATGGAGGTGTTCTATGTGTATTATATTCCTGTTTTGTTTTTTTCAACTCTTGAATGTGCATGCATTTGGAAAAATGATGAAATCATGAAACTACCTTTTCACTTGGTATCTTCTGTGGTGTATTTCTTTCACTTGGCTTCTTGTTTATCATAGCAGTAATCATCTTTGAATACAATACATCTGGTTCTCCAAATACATAAATCTGACATATATGTAATTTTTTACTTTATAATACTCGACCATTAACACCCTTCATCAACTCTGTGTTGTTGCAGAAGAAGATAGATGGCGTGCACATGGACCGAGAAGAGTACAGAACTGGAGAAGGTTTTGCTTCATAAAAGTTTGTGATAGCTCGTATTTATATCATTTCGAAGAATTTCATGAGAATAATGGGCAAGAAATCAAGATAGATGAATGATTACATACTGTTTTGCAGATATTGATAGTGTTATATTTGGTGGGCAACTTTGATTATGATGCTTTCACCACATTTTAGATTGTTCTTGGCTGTGTGTTTATAGACGGTGCTTGATATCTTTTCAATTCTTCATTTGTTCCGACATTAGAAGTACTAGGATACGTGACATTAGAAGTACTAGTTTTAGCATGATATTATGTTTATTGTTTTGGTTTCATTGGTTAAATTTGTGTGTTGATGAATTGAATTATTTGTTATTTTAATGTAATTGGATCGACTAGTTTTGACCAGTGCGATCATAACATTTCATCGAACAAGTCGGGGGAGTGCGGAGTGCACACTTGTTCGGGTTTTGTTACGATTTGGAGATTCCGGGGGCAGTGTCCCCGGGTGCGGGGTCCAAGGGGCGGAAACAGTGTGTGTTGGAACAACTAAAACCCAAAAAACATGTTTTTTAGATATGACCGCTACTCGAAACAGTGTGTCCGTTGACATTTTGGTTATTTATTTCATCAAATGAAACTGATAAGAATATATATAGAAAAATTCGGTTGTTTTTCATAGCAAACATCATAAACTAAAATTACAAGGGAGAGATCGATTTAGGATTTCAAAATTTTTGGAATTATGACGATGATCAAGAACAAGAGGAATGGTGGTGAGTTGGCAATTATTTATTTGAAAGTAACTGATGAGAGATTAAAAAAAAAGAGAGGTTTCGGAAGATTGAGGTGAGATTGCAGGTTGTTAGGGTTCAGAGCATGAAGAAGATGTCGAGGTTTACCAAATTACCTTGTCATGCCATCATTTTTAATGATGTTAATGGAAAAGCCTAGTTTTGTTAATGATTACAAACGTTAAGACACCTTTTGAAATCTAAAATTCCTCAAGATCTTTTTCAAAAACGAGTGAAATTTCAGGATATATTTTTTTTTAATATTACCCAATTTACGATTAGTAAGCTCTTTTTGTGATTACCAGCCTAGCTATTATTATTTTACATAAGATTTAAATTTTCTATTTCTATACAAGAACAGCTAATAGCTAAAGGTCAAATGAGTTAACATCTTTAGCTAAACCCCTAAACTAGAGAGACTCAAAATTGGATTTAAAATACCTCTCAAGAAGTTGAAAATTCTTTAATTTGATTTTACATATTTAATTGACTTTTGACTTTGATTGAATCGAAGAAAAAAAATTTTGAGTTGTAGTTTCAAAGATTAGAATATAATAAGAACTCAATTATGTAGTAGTATATATGCTATAGTTTGATATTGTAATTTTTCAAATTTGGTAAGTAATTATTGTATGTATTTCTTTCAAAATAGAAAAAAATGACTCTTAATAAAATTCCGCCCCTCCAATGTCTATAATAATGTTATTATTGTTTTCTGCAAAGTAACTATTACTTTGCTCGTGATCATATAGTCTTGGAAAATCCAGTAAGTCCATGGATACAGAATGGTTTGTTTTGATAATTAAAATTTTAGTTAAACGAGTACCTCATTTTTGTTTACGAAGAAAAATTTGTAGTTGGCGAAAAGGTAAAATTTGTAAGAGGTGTCAGGCAAACTAGCCACCCTGTTAGAAGCACACAATTTTTTTTATTGGATGATTAAATACAAATTGAATCAAAACACAACAATCAATTCAACATGTCCCGAACAAAACTCAAAAAAATGAAAAAAAAAGTGCATATAAATTGAACACATTTTCATATTTATCTCCTGATGGAGGAGGCGCCATGAATGGCAGCTATGTATAAAAGCTGCGTAGCTGAAAGAATGATCAGAAATGCTTCCATGGTTCTCTGCACAACAAAAACAACAATGCTCAACCCTCTTTCTACGCATAAATAGCGATTGTATCAAAATGGACGTTATATATTTCAATCTTACCAGACGGGTATTCCTGATGTGGAGCTCGATCTCTTTGCAGCCAAAGCTATTAAGAAAAAAAACATCAATAGTCAGTATCTCGAACGAATATATTATTACATGTGGTTTGTATAATACTTACCCCATGGCGAGGAGAGTGAGCGACCAAGCAACAACGGCAACAGATGCAGCAGCAGGCAAGCTATCGGCATTCCAGGAGCGGATGTGGTTAAGGCCAGCAATTGCAGAAGCAGCACCAACTACTCCGGCTATCATAGCAAATGTGACAAAGAATCCAGTGGCCGCATTTCCCATTGGGAAGTATATTGGCGAGAAATGTGCTGGAAGGTCAAACCCAGGTCCTGCATTCATTATTTAAAATTGAAAAGGAACCAGTTATTTGTTACGAGTTGATTTTTTATGAATAGAACAAGAAAAGGGGAGAAGAAAGGGTGTACCTATAATGAACCCATAATCAATAGCTCTATTAACAGCCCAACCGCCGATTCCCAAAATGATAGCATACATGCAGAAATTTAAGCCCAAGAGCAGAGTTGCAATAGGTTTCATCTGAGTATTGGCCATTTTTTTTTTTTTTTTGTTGAATTTGAAACTCAAGGATCTAAGGTTTATGGATGCAACAAGAATGTGAAAGAGGAAGGAGCTTTATAGTAGGGAACTGCAGTTTGAGGTTCTTTGCTTGTTAAGGCTGCTGGATTAAAAGGGAATTTGAAGGGTTGTAAAGGTTCATACTTCGTTCTCAAGGCATCACATGAGCAGCCCTTATTCTTACATTTTCATCCATCTTTTAGCTTTCTTTTGGAGTTGGAGTTGTAGTATTCTTTGCCACCCTAAGTTGTATTGATGTGTCTACTTATGTGGACCCCTTCTCCCGCCTACACAACTTCGTTTTACCGTTTATTTTGCAAAATGGAAATGAAATTGGACGAAATAAAATATTAAATTTCCTAAGGATTACTCGAGGAAAACATTTCGCTCTCTTTCATTTTATTTCATACCAAACCGTCCTTATGTATTACTATATATAGGGAAGGAATGTGCCCAAAATGTTTAATTTACAAGGGAGAAAGACGTTGTCAGGTCATTGATATTTAAGGCCAGTTTTGGTGAATCTTTTCTTTACCTTAAACATAAAATCTATTTGTTTTCCCAATCCATAGTTCTTATTGGAAAATCAAGTAGAAAATATATGCAAAACAACTCCAAACTTGTTATAGATTATTGCTGATGAAGTTGTTTACCTTATCAATCAATATATTAACCTCTTATCAATTATAATTGTTAATAACATTAGTTAAACGTGATCATCAAGATCAATCCAAATGTTCAAAATGAGAATTTACAAAGTGATTTATAACCATAGTGAAAAAAATTATTGAAGATATTTTTACCAATTTTAGAGTATTCTCGTTTTTTTTCAATTTACAAAGCGTTGTACTAAATTGAATTTAATTTTGTTTTAATGTAAAATTATAATTAATCATGCTGAAATAAAATAAATTGAACTTAATTGAATGTACTTTAAATTCAAAAGAACGATAACTTTTTATAAAGCTCCGCCCAAGCCTCAATCTACTAGTTGCGGACTTTTTGTTCCCATGGTGTTATCATGCTTTTGGTCAAATTTTGTAGACCGATTTTTTTGCCTAGTCCCGCAGCCCCAACCACATGATTAGCGAATAATAATTTTTAAAACATTGTGCAAAATAAAACTAACAAATATCATTTGATTCGTGGAAGTGTAACATAAATAAATTGAAAAATAAGGTTTTAAATTTGGATATGTTTTGGATCTGTAGAAAGAAAAGAAACAAAAATCCCCTTTATTATAGTTTTAGAAATCAAAACATAATTCTAATTTTGAGATGATCCGGTAAATAAATTTTGTACGTGGTCCAACTACTCAACCTTGGCCTTAACCTAGCCAGATGCACATGCATCATCCCCTATTAGACCGCAATTGTGTAGATGAATAATCTCACTTGTATTCTGTTCCTATTCCTATACAAGAAATTCAGTGAGGATCTCGAGAGTGTGTATCAGGAAGTTATATTCATGTCACCTACAAAAGCATATAATCCCAATGTATAGGTATCTTATTCATGAAGCCTTAAATTCTCAATACTATAAGTCATTCTCGGAACACATTGCTTACTTAGTCATCTATGATGCCAGTAATTCAACGTTGTATTGCATGTAACAGTTCCTGCAAAGGAAATAATACACACCATTTCATTAAGAAAAGATTTTTCAAATTTCAATCAATCTCAACTAATTCACAATAACCCTGCAAACAATAAAAATTCAATGTTAACCATTAAAATTGGATGAATTGTTGAGATGAACTGAAATTTATAAATTTACAAATTTACCGCTTAACAAATAAATTAAGAGAATCCAAATTCTAAATTAGCCTAACCAATCTTTCCTATTTTGTGTTCTTTTTGGTTTAAAATGAAAATAAAGCAGCGTGTTCTCGTCCCTGCTCTGCTTCAGGACCGTTAACACAAATGAGCAGAGACGATGACACGATTTCGCGCCATATTCAGGAGTTTCAAATCGCCTTCAAAAGTCTTCCCATCTTTACTTTTCGACCTAAAGCTTCCAACTTCTGTCACAGAGCTCACATCATGCCTGCTGGCTGTTCACTACTCCACCAAAATGATTCCTCCGTCTACCCGAAAATTACTCTCTTATCACATCAAGAACCAGAGGTTAGATCAAGCCCGTACTGTTTTCGACCACATTCAATCTCCTGATGCGCAATTATACACCATGATGATCGCGGCTTATACCAGAAATCACAGGCTTGATGATGCATTAGTTCTGTTCGGTAGAATGTCTCTGAGAGACATGGTTTCCTGGAATTCTATGATGAAAGGCTGTTTAGATTGTGGCGACTTAAATATAGCCAGGAAACTGTTCGATGAAATGCCTGAAAGAAATGTCATTTCTTGGACAACAATGGTAAATGGATACTTGCAGATTGGAAAAGTTGAGCTAGCTGAAGAGTTGTTTTGGGATATGCCAGGCAAGGATATTGCAGCTTGGAATGCGATGATTCATGGGTATTTTGAGAATGGGAAAATTGAGGAGGCTTTGAAGTTGTTTGAGGAAATGCCTTTCAGAAATGTGATTTCGTGGACTTCGGTAATTGGTGGACTTGAGCAGAATGGGAGAGTTGAAGAGGCTTTGTTTCGTTTTGAGAAGATGATGAATTCAGGTATAAAGCCTACCTCAAGTACATTTGCTTGCTTGTTGACAGCGTGTGCCAAAGCAAGAAATTTCTGTTTAGGTGTTCAGATTCATGGTTCTGTAGTTAAATTAGGATGCTTCTATGATGAATTCATATCAGCCTCTTTGATTTCATTTTATTCAAACTGCAACGAAATCAAGAATGCGTGCCTAGTGTTTGACGAGACATTGTTGAAGAATGTGGTTATTTGGACAGCTCTTTTAACAGGATATGATTTGAACAGCCAGCACAAGGAAGCGCTGAGGGTTTTTGGTGACATGATAAAGATGGGTGTTCTTCCTAATCAGTCTACATTCACTAGTGCTTTTAATTCATGCCGCGGGCTAGAGGCCCTTGACAAGGGCAAAGAGATTCACACAGTTGTAGCCAAACTTGGTTTCGAAACTGATGCTTTTGTTGGTAATTCTGTTGTAGTCATGTACAACGAATGTGGTAGTATAAAGGATGCTGTAGCTGCATTCAAAGAAATCAATGCGAAAAACATTGTATCATGGAACTCAGTTATTGTCGGAAGTTCACAGCATGGACAAGGTATGTGGGCGCTTATTTTCTTTAGTCAAATGATACGTGCATCGATTGATCCAGATGAAATCACATTCACTGGATTGCTTTCTGCCTGTAGCCATTCTGGGATGCTGCAAAAAGGAAGGTACTTCTTTAAATACATTAGTCAATGTAAACCATTAAAACCGAAGATTCAGCACTATTCTTGTATGGTGGATATTTTAGGCAGATCCGGGGAGTTGGAAGAAGCAGAGAATTTAATCAAAAACATGCCTATGAAACCAAATTGTGCGATGTGGCTATCACTTCTTAGCGCTTGTAAGATGCATTGTAATCTAGAGGTTGCCGAAAGAGCTGCAGCGAGTATTTTTGAGCTAGACCCACAGTGTAGCGCTGCCTATGTTTTGTTGTCTAATTTATATGCTTCAGTTGGTAGATGGTCTGATGTTTCTCGAATAAGAGTCGAGATGAAGCAAGGAGGAATTGTGAAGCAACTAGGGTCCAGTTGGGTAGTCTTAAAGGGTATGCGGCATGAATTTGTCTCGGGAGACAGATCACATTCTCTCAGCGAGAAAATATACGAAAAATTAGATTGGTTGGGAGGAAAACTGAAAGAAATGGGTTATGTTCCTGATCATAGATACGCTCTACATGATGTTGAAGATGAGCAAAAGGAAGAGATGCTGTCTTATCATAGCGAAAGGCTGGCAATTGCATTTGCATTGATTGCTACTGTGGAGGGAAGTACAATAACCGTGATGAAGAATCTTAGAGTATGTGGTGATTGTCACTCTGTGATTAAGCTTATTTCGAGTGCTGTAGGCCGTGAGATTGTTGTTAGGGATTCTGCTCGGTTTCACCACTTCCGAAGTGGAGTTTGTTCTTGTGGGGATTATTGGTAGTACAATTCCTATAGGGAGAGATGAATTCTCTAAAGTAACTTTAGAGTAAATTTAGAAAGAGATAGAGTGAAAAGACGGGAGAGAAGTAATTTCTTGAAAAATATGTAATGAATCATAGCAATCCAAATGAAATAGATGGCTCAAATTGACCTAAATATTTTTTTAAGTTGTTTCAAATCAATTGTTGTTTGAAGCTCCAAAAGTGGAACATGAACATCAGAGTTTGGCTCTCGTACATTATGCTTGTCCTAGGGCTGCAGATTGTTGAATACAGCACACATGGTCGAAGCTATTTTAGTGATCATTTGGTAATTTCCTATGTCAATATACTGAACTAAGTTGCAGATACAATGGAGAATGGATTGTAAAGTCAACAGATGAACCATTATTTTCTCCTGCAACATATATATAACCTGCATTCTTGGGTTATTAGGCCTTCCATAGATGAAGTGTTTTTAACTATCCTTCATGTATTGAATGCTGAAACGAGGAAAACTCAAGACACGGTGATTGTAAATAATAAACAACCAAAATTGGCAAAGAAACGCTGTTTACAATCTTACATTGCCAAAATATTCTAAGCTCTGCTCATTCATGCTCTTGGCTACGAAACCTATCAAGTTTGTTAGTGACGACAACATCAAGCTGAGCCGCTCCCTCTACAATGTTCAATGTCCTTTCTTTTCCCAGTTGAAACATCATGTACAATTTCAGCACAGTAAGTCTGAAAACCGCTAATCTTTTCAAGATTTGGACTTTTCTTTTATTCGTTGTGAAGTTTATTATGGGGAGATTGTCACTTTGTAATATAAACTATAGAAGGGCATGTGATTGAGTGATATTTTTCACCCATAGCAAAAAATCCGGTATTTCTACAGCTTCAAGATGATGTTTTATGCCATATAAAAGCACATTTCGGGTGTTGTGTTTGAGCTGAAGTCAAGCTCTTGTACATGTGCTTGTCCTAGGGTTGCAATTGATTGTATACATCATTCATTGTTCACCTAGTGATTGTATGATAAAAGAAATTAAGGAGATTGAAATATAACTGAAGATATTTCCAGTAATAAGCATTATGCGCAGGGGAACTTGAGAAACATGATGCCAACGGGAAACCTGAATGCTTAAAAAACATCATAACCATACAAAAACATCCAATGAAGACAGCCAGTG